>JAVGWX010000010.1:83378957-83556457 GCA_036924085.1 Ariolimax columbianus
TCACTTCCCTCTCACTACCATCACTTCCCCTTTCACTACCATCACTTCCTCTCACATCTACAATCACTTCCCTCTCACTACCATCTTTTTTCTTCCCTCTCACATCTACCATCACTTCCCTCTTCACTACCATCACTTCCCTCTCACATCTACCATCACTTCCTCTCACTACCATCACTTCCCCTCTCACTACCATCACTTCCCTATCACTACCATCACTTCCCTCTCACACTACCATCACTTCCCTCTCACTACCATCACTTCCTCTCACATCTACCATCACTTCCCTCTCACTACCATCACTTCCCTCTCACTACCATCACTTCCCTCTCACTACCATCACTTCCCTCTCACTCACATCTACCATCACTTCCCTCTCACTACCATCACTTCCCTCTCTCATCTACCATCACTTCCCTCTCACATCTACCATCACTTCCCTCTCACTACCCATCACTTCCCTCTCAACATCTACCATCACTTCCCTCTCACTACCATCACTTCCCTCTCACTACCATCACTTCCCTCTCACTACCATCACTTCCCTCTCACTACCATCACTTCCCTCTCACATCTACCATCACTTCCCCTCTCACTTCACATCTACCATCACTTCCCTCTCACATCTACCATCACTTCCCTCTCACTACCATCACTTCCCTCTCACATCTACCATGACTTCCCTCTCACTTCACATCTACCATCACTTCCCTCTCACTACCATCACTTCCCTCTCACTACCATCACTTCCCTCTCACTACCATCACTTCCCTCTCACTTCACATCTACCATCACTTCCCTCTCACTACCATCACTTCCCTCTCACTTCACATCTACCATCACTTCCCTCTCACTACCATCACTTCCCTCTCACTACCATCACTTCCCTCTCACTACCATCACTTCCCTCTCACTTCACATCTACCATCACTTCCCTCTCACTACCATCACTTCCCTCTCACTTCACATCTACCATCACTTCCCTCTCACTACCATCACTTCCCTCTCACTTCACATCTACCATCACTTCCCTCTCACTTCACATCTACCATCACTTCCCTCTCACTACCATCACTTCCCTCTCACTACCATCACTTCCCTCTCACTACCATCACTTCCCTCTCACTACCATCACTTCCCTCTCACTTCACATCTACCATCACTTCCCTCTCACTTCACATCTACCATCACTTCCCTCTCACTACCATCACTTCCCTCTCACTACCATCACTTCCCTCTCACTACCATCACTTCCCTCTCACTACCATCACTTCCCTCTCACTACCATCACTTCCCTCTCACATCTACCATCACTTCCCTCTCACTACCATCACTTCCCTCTCACATCTACCATCACTTCCCTCTCACTACCATCACTTCCCTCTCACATCTACCATCACTTCCCTCTCACTACCATCACTTCCCTCTCACTACCATCACTTCCCTCTCACTACCATCACTTCCCTCTCACATCTACCATCACTTCCCTCTCACTACCATCACTTCCCTCTCACATCTACCATCACTTCCCTCTCACTACCATCACTTCCCTCTCACTACCATCACTTCCCTCTCACTAACATCTACCATCACTTCCCTCTCACTACCATCACTTCCCTCTCACTTCACATCTACCATCACTTCCCTCTCACATCTACCATCACTTTCCTCTCACTACCATCACTTCCCTCTCACTTCACATCTACCATCACTTCCCTCTCACTACCATCACTTCCCTCTCACTACCATCACTTCCCTCTCACTACCATCACTTCCCTCTCACTACCATCACTTCCCTCTCACTAACATCTACCATCACTTCCCTCTCACTACCATCACTTCCCTCTCACTTCACATCTACCATCACTTCCCTCTCACATCTACCATCACTTCCCTCTCACTACCATCACTTCCCTCTCACATCTACCATCACTTCCCTCTCACTTCACATCTACCATCACTTCCCTCTCACTACCATCACTTCCCTCTCACTACCATCACTTCCCTCTCACTACCATCACTTCCCTCTCACTTCACATCTACCATCACTTCCCTCTCACTACCATCACTTCCCTCTCACTTCACATCTACCATCACTTCCCTCTCACTTCACATCTACCATCACTTCCCTCTCACTACCATCACTTCCCTCTCACTTCACATCTACCATCACTTCCCTCTCACTTCACATCTACCATCACTTCCCTCTCACTACCATCACTTCCCTCTCACTACCATCACTTCCCTCTCACTACCATCACTTCCCTCTCACATCTACCATCACTTCCCTCTCACTTCACATCTACCATCACTTCCCTCTCACTACCATCACTTCCCTCTCACTACCATCACTTCCCTCTCACATCTACCATCACTTCCCTCTCACTTCACATCTACCATCACTTCCCTCTCACTACCATCACTTCCCTCTCACTACCATCACTTCCCTCTCACTACCATCACTTCCCTCTCACTTCACATCTACCATCACTTCCCTCTCACTACCATCACTTCCCTCTCACTACCATCACTTCCCTCTCACTACCATCACTTCCCTCTCACATCTACCATCACTTCCCTCTCACTTCACATCTACCATCACTTCCCTCTCACTACCATCACTTCCCTCTCACTACCATCACTTCCCTCTCACATCTACCATCACTTCCCTCTCACTACCATCACTTCCCTCTCACTACCATCACTTCCCTCTCACTACCATCACTTCCCTCTCACATCTACCATCACTTCCCTCTCACTTCACATCTACCATCACTTCCCTCTCACTACCATCACTTCCCTCTCACATCTACCATCACTTCCCTCTCACTACCATCACTTCCCTCTCACTACCATCACTTCCCTCTCACATCTACCATCACTTCCCTCTCACTACCATCACTTCCCTCTCACTACCATCACTTCCCTCTCACATCTACCATCACTTCCCTCTCACTACCATCACTTCCCTCTCACTACCATCACTTCCCTCTCACATCTACCATCACTTCCCTCTCACTACCATCACTTCCCTCTCACTACCATCACTTCCCTCTCACATCTACCATCACTTCCCTCTCACTACCATCACTTCCCTCTCACTACCATCACTTCCCTCTCACATCTACCATCACTTCCCTCTCACTACCATCACTTCCCTCTCACTACCATCACTTCCCTCTCACTACCATCACTTTCCTCTACTACCATCACTTCCCTCTCACATCTACCATCACTTCCCTCTCACTACCATCACTTCCCTCTCACTACCATCACTTCCCTCTCACTACCATCACTTCCCTCTCACTACCATCACTTCCCTCTCTACCTTGACTTGTTATTACTTACCAAATGCAGTAACTGTTTATATGTCCCAGGATCTCCCTGTTTAGTCTGATGTCTGGTTTGCTAATTAAGGTAATGGTTTTTTTTCTTCATATTGTGAATGTTAATGACTGTTTCCACCAGTTTCTGCAACTCTTGCTCGCTTTCAGCCAACAATACAACAAATTGTTGGTTATTCTTCAATTGGTGTTTAGCTATTGCATCCTTTCAATGTGTCTGAAAATTCTGTCTGTGCAGAGAGTAAACATACAGAGTGACAACATGCACCCTTATGTCACACCACTTATTATATCAATGTATGGTGAATAATTAACTCAATTTAGCGTCTTTATTCTGGTTTAGAAGACTACATAGTCTGTACACAACCAGTTTCATTGAGGGTGGTTGGCTGATGTGCGAGTCCATCTTAATAGACTCAAAACACTAGAGCAAAGTAAACCCTGTTAGGTGCCATCAATCCTGCTCTTAACAAATCACCTAACCATGGTCGGTGATATGCCACGTCACACAGTTAGTCGCTTCTTACGACATACTCTCTCTGGGGCAGTGGTGGTATTCTTATCTTTGTCTTACACAAAGATCTCGACAGACCACTCTGGACTTTCCAGATTCTTTCCAGATTTTAATACGGTTCGCTATCTCTGTTCCCAATACGTGTCACTGTGTAGTCAAATGTACTTGCCCATAGCTATCAATGATTTTTTTAAACACTGATTGTGTGAATGACTCACGAACAATGCAGTACGAATATTGGCTGTAGTGCTGTTTACAGACAAAGCTAAGAGACAGTTGAACATAAAAACAGCAACATACGTGCATTATGTAGCTGTCTGTTTGTGCATACTCCGGATTCCTGCTTACATGTGCATTTCCTAGTGTAACTCACACTTGGTTGTCTTGTCTTATCCACTTCTGCCGTGGGGAGCCGTAGTTTTCTGTCCAGGGCCAGGCTGACGTAGCCGTCATCGCTTGACGATTTCGAATATGCGCAACATTTCCTATCTATCTAATTCTAGTTTCTTAGTCTGCCACGGTTGTGAAAACCCGTTCGCCGTGCTTAATAGGTGCGCAGGGGTAGTTGTTCAGGTTGCATTCTTATTAGGTGACCGAACCACTTAATTCTCTCCTCATCAATATATTTAGTCCAGGATCTTGCTTCAACTATTCTTCTCCCCTCTTCATTGCGCATTCTGTCTCTCCTAGTTATGTTGATTGTTTTTCGGAGTTATCTCATCTCCAATGTCGTGATCTTTCTCTCTAGAGATTTTTTTTTACTAGTCCATGTTTGGCACTGGTAACAGAGAGTTGGCATGAAAATACTGTCTATCAACATTCTTTTTGTGGACATGTTTATGTTAAGGTGTTTTAATAATGGTGACAGCTGGTACGATAATGCACTTGTTTCTACACACATTATCTCAATCTCTCTATCTAAACCTCCATCTTGTGTGAAAACACTGGCCAAGTACCTGATCTCAATCTCTCTATCTAAACCTCCATCCTGTGTGAAAACACTGCCAAAGTACCTGATCTCAATCTCTCTATCTAAACCTCTATCCTGTGTGAAAACACTGCCAAAGTACCTGATCTCAATCTCTCTATCTAAACCTCCATCCTGTGTGAAAACACTGCCAAAGTACCTGATCTCAATCTCTCTATCTAAACCTCCATCCTTTGTGAAAACACTGCCAAAGTACCTGATCTCAACCTCTCAATCTAAACCTCCATCTTGTGTGAAAACACTGCCAAAGTACCTGATCTCAATCTCTCTATCTAAACCTCCATCCTGTGTGAAAACACTGCCAAGTACCTGATCTCAATCTCTCTATCTAAACCTCCATCCTGTGTGAAAACACTGCCAAAGTACCTGATCTCAATCTCTCTATCTAAACCTCCATCCTGTGTGAAAACACTGCCAAAGTACCTGATCTCAACCTCTCTATCTAAACCTCCATCTTGTGTGAAAACACTGGCCAAGTACCTGATCTCAATCTCTCTATCTAAACCTCCATCTTGTGTGAAAACACTGCCAAAGTACCTGATCTCAATCTCTCTATCTAAACCTCCATCCTGTGTGAAAACACTGCCAAAGTACCTGATCTCAATCTCTCTATCTAAACCTCCATCCTGTGTGAAAACACTGCCAAAGTACCTGATCTCAATCTCTCTATCTAAACCTCCATCCTGTGTGAAAACACTGCCAAAGTACCTGATCTCAACCTCTCTATCTAAACCTCCATCTTGTGTGAAAACACTGGCCAAGTACCTGATCTCAATCTCTCTATCTAAACCTCCATCCTGTGTGAAAACACTGCCAAAGTACCTGATCTCAATCTCTCTATCTAAACCTCCATCCTGTGTGAAAACACTGCCAAAGTACCTGATCTCAACCTCTCTATCTAAACCTCCATCTTGTGTGAAAACACTGGCCAAGTACCTGATCTCAATCTCTCTATCTAAACCTCCATCCTGTGTGAAAACACTGCCAAAGTACCTGACCTCAATCTCTCTATCTAAACCTCCATCCAGTGTGAAAACACTGCCAAAGTACCTGATCTCAATCTCTCTATCTAAACCTCCATCCTGTGTGAAAACACTGCCAAAGTACCTGATCTCAATCTCTCTATCTAAACCTCCATCCTGTGTGAAAACACTGCCAAAGTACCTGATCTCAATCTCTCTATCTAAACCTCCATCCTGTGTGAAAACACTGCCAAAGTACCTGATCTCAATCTCTCTATCTAAACCTCCATCTTGTGTGAAAACACTGCCAAAGTACCTGATCTCAATCTCTCTATCTAAACCTCCATCTTGTGTGAAAACACTGCCAAAGAACTCCTGCCCTTGTTGATCTTGGTCCCGTTTACCACAATGCACATGTTTTCAGGCGATCTGCATTTCTGCAGAATTTCTGTTTTCGGTGTTTTAATTTTCATCTTGGACATCGTTCACATTGAGCACATTCAGATGTTGCTGCAGATCATCTTCATTCTCGTTAAATAGACATTGATCATCTGCGACAACTAGTTCATTTAACTCAGTGCTTGAAAGTTTGTATATTTGACCCCAACGTATACGTTTCGCGAGGGTAAATTTTCCTGACTGTTCTCTAAAATCTAAATGAACGAAATTCCACGAATGTCCACTGAGTCGTGTGTGTTTTAGATGATTGCAATACAGCATGGAATTATTCTGCTACTGTCCACATAGAACCTACAATCGCCCAGTGAGTGGGCCGCAGCGTCCCGGTTGAAGAGCTCTGATTAGCCTCTGTCCTTTCTTCCTCCACATTTCTTGCTAGATGCTCAATTTTCATTCTTGCTAGATGCTCCTCTGTCCTTTCTTCCTCCACATTTCTTGCTAGATGCTCCTCTGTCCTTTCTTCCTCCACATTTCTTGCTAGATGCTCCTCTGTCCTTTCTTCCTCTACATTTCTTGCTAGATGCTCATCTGTCCTTTCTTCCTCCACATTTCTTGCTAGATGCTCCTCTGTCCTTTCTTCCTCCACATTTCTTGCTAGATGCTCCATTCTCACACATCTAATGATATATAGTTCTGGCCGTTGCCTCGTACAGGTGCGAGCAGGCCTTCGTGGAACCGTCTCACCAAACTGGCAAATCTGCCAGAGCAGCTCAATTTTGACATTAAATGCTAAGGTGTTCGCCTCTGGTGCTGAAGGACCGTGAGTTGAAATCGGGGTGGAGACCATGATTTTTTCATGTAGATCATCCGGTAAAAAGTCCCCCTGATCTGAAAAATGCTATTTGTTTCTGACAGAAAAAGGGGGGTGGGAGAGTTTCTGAACGTGAGCTATCCACCTTGTATAGTTACTGTAGGTAGCAGACGCTAGGTGTCGCTTGATGCACGTGCGCAGCCAGATACAAAATTGCATCCGCGCTAATAGAACGTACAACCAAATAACAGCGTTGTGTTGTACGGAGTTTTTTTTTGTGTATGACAAAAAAAATTACAGCAAAGGATATTTATTAGGAAATGCTTCCTGTTTGCTGTGAGAATTGTTTGTCGGGTAATTCAGTGCAGACCTCAGTCGGTACATTTTGTCAAGGACACTCAACATTTGCTGGTGAAGCCATATCTGGTCGTGCTGTTAATTATCTTCTTCTTCTTCCTCCTTCGCCGTCGCTAACAACCCTTAAAAGAGCTTTGCAAGTAGAAGACTGTTGTCTGGAGAACGGAATACGTTGTGTCATAGTTTACAGCTGCATTACGATATTTGTAAATTTTGGTTCGACACATCCGATTTCACCAGGGCATTTGTTAGTACCGGGTTAGCTTTCCCTCTTCTCTCCATTCTCTTTAGCCACTCCGTCGCTGCAGTCTGTTATCCAGGATCACCACGTGGAGGCGTAGAAGGGTCTTGGCAGATCTGGTTCGCTGGCCCTGACGCTGGCAGTCTGCTATGGGTCGCTGACCACATGCAACCGATGTACTACTCAGCATCTTGACCATCTGTTCAGGTTGGAACAGAGACATTCTTGCAGCGAGTATGGGACATAATTCCAGGTCTGAAGCGTAACGATAGACAGTGAAGCAACTGCAATAGACTGTTCGCATGGTCTAGCCAACTTTGTAATGCATAAGCGATTCCGTTTACAGATATATACATACATACATACATTTGTGGTTGCTTAGATGTTTGCCTCACTAGTTTCTACAGGCGGAGGCGCGCCGTTTTCCACCCCAGACCGTAGTCCATTGGGCGATATCAGGACGCATAAACCAGTGCTTGGGTGAATGTATGCGTCTGTATGTACCTATGCTAGGTTTGTGCGCCCTCAGAAGCTAGCCCAACCAAAGTGCAAAGGAAGGGCCTCACCCTGAGGGCGCGTGTGAAAGTTGTGCAAGAGTGTGACTGTAGGACAGAGTCAAATGAAACAGAGTGAGGTGAGAGAAGAGTGGTCCCCAGATTGAGATCTACATACACATACACATACACACACACATACACATACACATACACATTGGTAAAGGATTTGACTTCGAGATACCAAACAAGTTTTACTGCTCTATATATCATCTATAGAATGCTCAGTGGAAATGTAAGCTTAATATATATATACACACACACACACAGATACATATATACTAATGTTACACCAATAATAAAATTGACCAATTACCGGATACTCGGCCGTTCATTATTAAAAATGTAGTTATGCATCGTGATATGAAGTACATATTCATTGTAGTTAATATATGGTAATATTTCATAATTAATCACAATCATGGAGCGATAATAAGTAAAAAGTGGTATCAAATTATACAACATAAAATGTTATTCTCCGAATTAGTTACCGTTTTTACTTTGTTTTGTTCTTACCTAATCGAGTTTCGATAATTGTTTTATAGATGTACCATAACTGCTTGATTCAATGATGTCATCAAAATGCTCCCATGTTGTGTGCCGGTGAGCTAAGTAAAGAGATAGTGATATTATCTGGGCATGCATGAGGTGTTGAGTGGCAGAGTGTGAAACAGCACGCCCACATCACTTCAAAATAGCTTATATATATAATAGCTTATATCTCGCTGTAAGAAATAATCTACGTCCTGGAAATGTTGATGTTTTTACATTATGGCTTAGCTTGGCTTCGTTCATTCTCAATCTCCCACTACCAAACACTGAAAGGGCTTAAGTAGCAGAATGTAGTCCAGAGAACTGAATGCGTTGTATCGTAGTTTACAGCTTGACTGCGATATTTGCACCTTTCGGTCCAACACATCCGACTTCAGCAAATATTTTGTAAGTACCGGGTTAGCATTCCGTCTTCGATCCCTTCTCCTTAGCCAGTCTGCCCTACTGCAGCCTGTTATCCAGGATCACCACTTGGAGGTGTAGAAGGGTCTTGGCAGCTTTGTTTCGCTGGCCCTCACGCTAGCAGTCAGCTATGGTTCGCTGGCCCTGACGCTAGCAGTCAGCTATGGTTCGCTGGCCCTCATGCTAGCAGTCAGATATGGGTCGCTGGCCCCCACGCTAGCAGTCAGCTCTGGTTCGCTGGCCCCCACGCTAGCAGTCAGCTATGAGTCGCTGACCCCCACGCTAGAAGTCAGCAATGAGTCGCTGGCCCCCACGCTAGCAGTTAGCTATGGGTCGCTGACCCTCACGCTAGCAGTCAGCTATGTGTCGCTGGCCCCCACGCTAGCAGTCAGCTATGGGTCGCTGACCACTGCAGCTCATGCGCTGATCAACATCTTGATCCCTGACGTTATAATTTAAGAGTTTTCTAAATGTTAATAAATTGATGTTGGTTTTGTTTGGGAATGTTAAGATTTGTTGTTGACGTCGTTGTCGATGATGATGATGAATGTCAACCGGTAAGCTTACTTTTTTTGTGGGCCCTGCAAGGGGCGTGAAGTGGCGGGTTGTAGTCGCCTTCTCACATCCCAAGCATGCTGATGAAGGCGGACCACAGCCTTCCATCTGGTTGTGCTATGTTTGTCTTCATCTGTGTGACGCTCACTACTGCGGGGATCACGTTGCCTTGAAAACAGCAAGTTTCCTGGTAATGCCACATGGAAGAGACATAGTGGTCTTGGTCAGTAAATTATGCATGGCCCTGGCACGACGTGCTGGTCAGTATGTTGTCCCTGGCACGACGTCCTGGTCCGTATGTTGTCCCTGGCACGACGTCCTGGTCCGTATGTTTTCGCACCTGTTTTCCTACTAGGAGTTACACCCCCTGCCCAGTCCAAATAATCTGCATTTGAGTAGATCAGCGCATTCAGTCACTGGAAAGTAGGTTAGATTACACTGGTTGGGATAGATTACACTGCTTTGGTTAGATAACACTGGGAATTGGTTAGATTACACTGGTTGGTTTATAATACACAGGCAATTAGTGAGATTACACTGCTTGGTTTATATAACACGGGAAACTGGTTAGATTCCACTGGTTGGGTTAGATTCCACTGGTTGGGTTAGATTCCACTGGTTGGGTTATAATACACGGGGAAAAGGGTTAGATTACACTGGCGGGATTAGATTGTGTGTCATAGGAAACATATGTTTATTATGTATTTTTGCTTGTTGAATCCATTATGTTTTGCACATTTCTCCGTCATCCATGGTGTTCTTCCTGCAGCATACGTGCCTAGCAATAATAATCCAAAAACAAAATGGCCAATTATCTAAACCGATTAATCGACCGAAAAGCCAATACCGGTTAATCAGGAAAGTGGCCGAAATATCCGATTATATGTGCGCTTAATCAGTGCAACCCTAATACATACACATACATCGTATACATACACACACACACACATACATCGTATACATACACACACATACATCGTATACATACACACACATACATCGTATACATACACACACACACACATACATCGTATACATACACACACACATACATCGTATACATTCACACACACATACAACGTATACATACACACACACATACATCGTATGCATACACACACACATACATCGTATACATACACACACACACAGTCACATACATCGTATACATACACACACACACATACATCGTATACAGACACAGTCACATACATCGTATACATACACACACACACATACATCGTATACATACACACACACATTCATATAAACGCACATACATAAGTGCGTACATACATACATACATACATCGGCGTCTCAGTATTTTTAGACTATGCGCGTGGCACCCTGTGAGTAGCCTCTCAGGGCACAAACCTGGGCGCTGAATATGGAGACCCTGGGCTGCCCAAACTGCAGGATCCCCCTCTCGGTCTCGCTGGTGTAATCCAAGGTAATGCAAATCATGACATTTTAGCACCAGCTTAGCTGCAAGAGCTGCCGGAATGAGTTCGGAATTTTAAAACCATCCGCCTTAGGTGCAACACTCCGGAATGTTTGTCTGAGTTTATATACGTAGCCCTACCCTCTACCTAGGTTTCCACAGGGCAGTGGAGTCGTTGCCCGCAGATGCTAGTTACTCGAGACATCCGATGATACTCTCATCGTTCCAAGACTAGCTAGCTCTCTTTGGGAATTGTGGTTTTAAAATCAAAGTTCCTCCTATCCTAGGCGAACTGCCTGAACAGGCTAACGAGCTTCGTCTACCCGGGCTTAGAGTCAGAGTTTACCTTCTCTTAGATTGGCTGCCAACCAAGGCTAATGAGCCCAATCTGCCCGCCCAGTTACACCGCCGGGTACTCGGTCGCGCCTCACAGCAGGCTCTGTAAGAAACAGGGGGCCCCTCATGAAGATGCCGCTGGAGACACAATAATGTAGGAGAGGCAACTCCTGAACGACAAGCCGAACAGTGAATCCAGCGACGATCTCTACACCTGGAAAGGAGAGGCTATATCAGACGCTTCACGTTTCTTTGACGAGCGGGACGTCCAGCCCTAACTTCGCTTACCCCCCCCCCCACCCCCCACCCCCCACCCCCCTACCCTACATACATAGGAGGCCAAATTAGTAAATGGATCACTGTCTTGTTTTGTTTTTAAAACTAAATGAGATACGATTCTGAAAACCATTTATTAACGCACCGACACCGTTCCTTATTTCTCAACATAAGTTTCCCCAACATTGAAGCACCTTATCCAATCGCTTTATCTATCTATCTATCTATCTATCTATCTATCTATCTATCTATCTATCTATCTATCTATCTATCTATCTATCTATCTATATATCTATCTATCTATCTATCAATCTATCTTCAGTCCACACGTCGTTAGACGTCGCGAAGAGGTGTGGCCTCCTGTTTCTTGGCAGTTGAAAATCCACTGGTGACTTGCCAGGTCAATCCCAGCATCTGTTAGGCCCTGGAATATGCGATCACCTATTTTTTTTCTTTTGACGAAAGATGGCCTGGTGCGGGCACGTCGCGAGGTCCAACGGAATTCCCAACTCGATACTCTTTGGATCCGTACCGGGACAGAGAGGGCGAGGACGTCCAAGGAAGAGATGGGTGGACAACATCGCTGAGGGGTCAGGCCTTCGTCACGGTGAGATACGTCAGGCGGCGACAGACAGAGAGAGCTGGCGTTGGATTTTTATGTCTTCACGTGTGCCCCAACGACCTGATGGGTTACGGGATGAACTGAACTGAACTATTTTTTTCGAACTGGTGGGGGTGGAAGTGTAAATTAGAGCAAGGTAGACTCGCAGCCTGTCAGGCGTCATTTATGCCGCTCTGCTAACCACATAACCAATACCTAAAGTTATAGCCACACAGTCCACTTTTTCCAACGTATTCTCTGTCGGACGAATATCCCTAGAATAATTTGAGTAGATTTTTAACTCGAATATTACCCGAGAAGCGGCCATTTGGCCTACTCTTTTCGATGTCCAACTGCTAAGGTATTTTTAAAGTGCGCGCCACTGCACACGGGTGTCTGATCTCACTATTCAGAGATCATGAGAAATATTTACCGGATGATCCACGTGAAAAAAAAATCTGGTCTCCACTGTGATTTGAACCAGCGACCTGCAACACCCGAGGCGAACACCTTACCTGGAGACCACAAGTACACCACAGAAGTCTCTGGTCTGCTGTAGCGGCCACAGCTGCACTTCTCGTTGAACCTCTTTGTCATTTGCAAAACGTCTCCCGCCGAGGTGGGGTTACGCTTTATGCTCTAGACTAAACCACACGAACACCGTATTGCAGTCGCTACACTGTCTATCGTTACTCGCATGACAGTTTGGATCATCTCCGCCACACAGATGTGTCAGCCAGGTCACGATTCATCAGCAATGTTTTAGCGTCGTGGAGAAAATGTATCGCCAAAGCCATGCTCCGTCTCCATTCACGCACCGCTCCAGTCACCCACCGCCCCAGTCACGCACCGTCTCCAGTCACGCACCGTCTCCAGTCACGCAAAGCCCCAGTCATGCAACGTTTACAGTCACGCACCGCGCCAGTCACCCACCGCGCCAGTCACCCACCGCCCCAGTCACCCACCGCCCCAGTCACGCACCGTCTCCAGTCACGCACCGTCTCCAGTCACGCAACGCCCCAGTCATGCACCGTCTCCAGTCACGCACTGTCCCAGTCACGCACCGTCTCCAGTCACGCACCGCGCCAGTCATGCACCGTCTCCAGTCACGCACTGCCCCAGTCACGCAACGCCCCAGTCACGCAACGCCCCAGTCATGCACCGTCTCCAGTCACGCACCGTCTCCAGTCACCCACCGCCCCAGTCACGCACCGTCTCCAGTCACGCACCGTCTCCAGTCACCCACCGCCCCAGTCACGCACCGTCTCCAGTCACGCACCGTCTCCAGTCACGCACCGTCTCCAGTCACGCACCGTCTCCAGTCACCCACCGCCCCAGTCACGCACCGTCTCCAGTCACGCACCGTCTCCAGTCACGCACCGCCCCAGTCATGCACCGCTCTATACAACAGACACTTCCCACTGTAAACAGGGGGCATTTCTTTATGAATATCCTTAACAGAAAGTCTTTTTGCCCGAAACATAACACAACAGCTGTTCCTTGATTGTACACTATGGAAACACGGACGCCATTTTGTTAGTGTGCTGCGCACATGCATGTCATACCTAGCATCTACTGTTACTGTTAGTTATCCGTCGCACGCGGTGGTGGCAACATCATCAAACACATTTTTTGTTGTTGATGAAACTTGCGTTGTGTTTGGATTATATAATGAGGACGAAAATACGCTGATGATTAACCTTACTCTCTCGTCCCGAACTACCTTTGACCAGTGGCAGGACTATCAGTTGAGACGACTGGAAGTAACTCAGAATGCAGGCACTGGTGTGTTCGAATCGAGGGAAAACCCTACAATATTCACTAAGCAGTATGTTGCTTCCACCTAATTGACACCTTAACTACCAACTACATGTTTCAGCTTTCCCATACTAGTTTATGACCTACTCACAGAAGTGTGTGTGCGTGCGTGTCTGTCTGTATTTCTGTCTGTCTCCCGAGTAGTACCCATTGAAAAGACTAGGACCAATGTCACCTTCAAATCATATCATAAATCTGGTTATGGAGCGTTGTGGAGATGGCTAGCAGTCTCATTAAGTAAAACCGTCACTACAAGTTCATTCATACATAATTACCTCCTAGGAACCAACTGTATGAATGACCCTTTCCTTCACTTTGAGCAGAAAAGCCACAAGGATTTTATATATATATATATATATATATATATATATATATATATATATATATATATATATATATATAAATAGCTTAAGGTCCATTTATATAACGTATACTGTGATTACTCATCCTTTGAAATTGATAGGTATAGTTTGAAGTTGTTTTGTTGATGGTAATGGGGCCTAGGTAGAGATAGAATGAGTTTATTAGAGCATGCATCGTAATTTGTGTTATCGGTGCGACCATAAATATCGTTGGATGGATATATTGCTTCCAAGCTGAGGCCTTAAGTGTTTGAGGTTTTAGCCGTGCGTGATAGTAGTTGTTACGTCAATGTTAGACTTGCTGTCTGATGTTAGTTGTATGTTAGTCTGTCTGTCCGCTGGGGGTTATACCGTGTCAGACTTGTTGCATGTTGTTAGTTATGTAAGATTAGACTGTTTGGCATGGCAGTACCAATCAAATAGTATCACTACATAAAACCCACTATAAATAGTAACACTGCATTTTTATCCCCACTATAAATATGTACACGTCATGTCACCCCCACTATAAATATTCATAGTTCCATGTCGCCTCCACTATAAATATTGATATGACAGTCCCACTATAAATATTGATATGACAGTCCCACTATAAATATTGATATGACAGTCCCACTATAAATATTGATATGACAGTCCCACTATAAATATTGATATGACAGTCCCACTATAAATATTGATATGACAGTCCCACTATAAATATTGATATGACACTCCCACAATAAATATTGACATATGGCACCCCACTATAAATATTCACATGGCACTCCCACTATAAATATTTACAGATATGGCATTCACACTATAAATTTTGACATGACACTCACACTATAAATATTGACATGGAACTCCTACTATAAATATTGACATGGCAATCCCACTATAAATATTGACATTGAATTTCCAATATACATATATTGTCATTTGACACTTCCACTATACATATTGACATATCATAATAGTTGTCCATCACAAGTGATGAGACCACTCTCTTTGTTCAGCCTTGTGGACAGTCGTATCTCTTGCTGTGTCCGCTGAAATGGGTGACTGGCTCGGTGATTTGAATTAAAGTGAGGAAGGAACTGCGCCTTTTGTCAACCTCACTCACAGAGCATAAGCTACCTTATACAGATACAGATAAACGTGTTTTTGTTGTTTGTGCATCACAATACATGGGCGGCCTTATTTTGTTTGTTGTTGTTTAAAGATTTGCCTCCATTGGTTCTACTGGCGAAGGCGTGCTCCTTTCTACCTCAGATACCGGTCTTCTAGGCGATACCAAGGCGTATTAACAGTGAATGGATGCGTGTTTGTCGTCTATCTGTATGTTTAATGTGTCTGTGGTGATACGTTTTATTGATTCATTCTCCTCTCGATGACCCTTCCATATCACAATGACCCTTTATTTATCACAATAACCCTTCCATATCATAATGACCCTTTATTTATCACAAAAACCGTTCCATATCACAATGACCCTTTATTTATCACAATAACCCTTCCATATCACAATGACCCTTCCATATCACAATGACCCTTTATTTATCACAATAACCCTTCCATATCACAATGACCCTTTATTTATCACAATAACCCTTCCATATCATAATGACCCTTTATTTATCACAAAAACCGTTCCATATCACAATGACCCTTTATTTATCACAATAACCCTTCCATATCACAATGACCCTTCCATATCACAATGACCCTTCCATATCACAATGACCCTTTATTTATCACAATGACCCTTCCATATCATAATGACCCTTTTTTATCACAAAAACCGTTCCATATCACAATGACCCTTTATTTATCACAATAACCCTTCCATATCACAATGACCCTTCCATATCACAATGACCCTTTATTTATCACAATAACCCTTCCATATCACAATGACCCTTTATTTATCACAATAACCCTTCCATATCATAATGACCCTTTATTTATCACAAAAACCGTTCCATATCACAATGACCCTTTATTTATCACAATAACCCTTCCATATCACAATAACCCTTCCATATCATAATGACCCTTTATTTATCACAAAAACCGTTCCATATCACAATGACCCTTTATTTATCACAATAACCCTTCCATATCACAATGACCCTTCCATATCACAATGACCCTTCCATATCACAATGACCCTTTATTTATCACAATGACCCTTCCATATCATAATGACCCTTTTTTATCACAAAAACCGTTCCATATCACAATGACCCTTTATTTATCACAATAACCCTTCCATATCACAATGACCCTTCCATATCACAATGACCCTTTATTTATCACAATGACCCTTCCATATCATAATGACCCTTTATTTATCACAAAAACCGTTCCATATCACAATGACCCTTTATTTATCACAATAACCCTTCCATATCACAATGACCCTTCCATATCACAATAACCCTTCCATATCACAATGACCCTTTATTTATCACAATAACCCTTCCATATCACAATGACCCTTTCATATCACAATGACCCTTCCATATCACAATGACCCTTTATTTATCACAATAACCCTTCCATATCACAATGACCCTTCCATATCACAATGACCCTTCCATATCACAATGACCCTTTATTTATCACAATGACCCTTTATTTATCACAATGATATTCCCTTCCTTTTCTCTTTATATTTTTAAACGTACACTCTTCGGCTACTGAGGTCAAAACTCAACATTTACCAATTTAGGGGACTATTTTGAGGGAATGTATATATTTTTATTTACACACCGTTAAAAAAGAATGTTTAAAAAAATTTGTTTACCTAATTTTAAATAAAAACTAATTTCAAATTATATGCACATGTTTCAAAAAAGAAATTATTAAAATGATATTGTAAATGGAGCGAAATGAAAAATGACAAACACATATAAATAGTTAATCTTCTGTTGCCACCTAAACAATAATACATATAGGAAAGTTCGACAGACTAACAGGTTGGGTAATGATTAATGGGCATACTACAAATGACGAAATTACCCAATAGACAATGGGATAGTTTAAGAATTAATGAATTGTCCAATAACTGAAGACACTCTGTTTTACGTACTTACGGGATAAATAACGATAAAGAGAGAAATCAATTAGGACATGAACGTGGGGACAACTAGGACATGAACGTCAGGACAACTAAGACATAAACGTCAGGACAACTAGGACATGAACGTCAGGACAACTAGGAAATGAACGTCAGGACAACTAGGACATGAACGTCAGGACAACTAGGACACGAACGTCAGGACAACTAGGACATGAACGCCAGGACAACTAGGACATGAACGCTAGGACATGAACGTCAGGACAACTTGGATATGGACGCCAGGACAACTAGGACATGAACGCCAGGACAACTAGGATATGAACGCCAGGACAACTAGAATATGAACGGCAGGACAACTAGAATATGAACGGCAGGACAACTAAGATATGAACGGCAGAACAACTAAGATATGAACGGCAGGACAACTAAGATATGAACGGCAGGCCATTAAGATATGAACGGCAGGACAACTAGGATATGAACGGCAGGCCATTAAGATATGAACGCCAGTATTACTCAACTCTGATTTGTTGTCCAGTCTGCTATCAAGGTGGATGTCACGAAGATTATGCCAGTTGGTAATTCAACACTAATGTAAAAGGGTGGCAACTCTGCTCTCTTCTCTTACCTCACTCTTGTTTCATTTGACTCTGTCCTACAGTCACACCCTTGCACAACTTTCACACGCGCCCTCATGGTAAAGCCCTTCCGTTGCACTTTGGTTGGGCTAGCTTCCGAGGGCGCACAAACCTAGCATAGGTACATACAGACGCACACATGCATTCAAGCACTGGTTAATGCGTCCTGATATCGCCCAATGGACTACGGTCTGGGGTGGACAATGGCGCGCCTCCGCCAGTAGAAACTAGTGAGGCAAACATCTAAGCAACAAAAAAAACAACTAATGTAAATGTTACTCTGAACATTTGGCCCCGTAACATGGCGTGTAAGTGATATCTAAGCACTAAACGTATCAATATAAGGTAATCTGATCGACATAAGACATCCTCGCTTCAAGCAAGCGTTTCTGTTCTTTTTGGTAATTTGAAAATAGAGGGGAGTCCACTTGGGTCATCATTATCGTCTTCTTTTCTTCTTCTTTTTATCTTATTCTTTAACTCGTTCGTCATGTTTTTTTTACTGCGCCTACACATGAAGTGAAGCGTGTAGACAGTCCTCTGTGAGATAGTTTGCTAAGACTGGGATTACACCGTGCCAAGGTTCGAAATCACGGGCTGACAGAAAAGAAATCCGGGGTTGGTTCGTTCCGGATACGACCGCTACTACAATCGACCCAGCTGTAAATGGGTACCTGACATAAGTTAGGGAAGGTATAAACAGCATGACAGGTAACTGGCCACCCCGCGGCACATAGGCTGAGGCTTAGTCTATGAAGAGGTATCTTCATCACCGACGGCAGTTGTTGCCATGGGACCACTCTTGACCTTTGCATGGGTAGTCCAGTTCTGTAGATAAAGGTTGCTGTAGTGGAGAGCTCTACCACCCTCCCAGACAATCTTGTCTGGGGGTTCGAATCTGTGGGGCTTTTTTGGGGTTTGCCTCTGTGGGGCGGTATGGGGGTTCACCTCTGTAGGGATGTCTGGAGGTTTGCCTCTGTAGGGATGTCTGGAGGTTCGCCTCTGTAGGGATGTTTGGAGGTTCGCCTCTGTAGGGATGTCTGGAGGTTCGCCTCTGTAGGACTGTTGGGAGGGTCGCATCTGTAGGGCTGTTGGGAGGTTCGCCTCTGTTGGGAGGCTCGCCTCTGTTGGGAGGTTCGCCTCTGTAGGGCTGTTGGGAGGTTCGCCTCTGTAGGGCTGTTGGGAGGTTCGCCTCTGTATGGCTGTTGGGAGGTTCGCCTCTGTATGGCTGTTGGGAGGTTCGCCTCTGTAGGGCTGTTGGGAGGTTCGCCTCTGTATGGCTGTTGGGAGGTTCGCCTCTGTAGGGCTGTTGGGAGGTTCGCCTCTGTAGGGCTGTTGGGAGGTTCGCCTCTGTAGGGCTGTTGGGAGGTTCGCCTCTGTGGGTGCTTTGCTTAGAGCAGTGGTCCTCAAATTGGGTGCTAGCGCCCACTAGTGGTCGATTTTAATTTTCAGGTGGGCGATAGCAAAATAATTACATTCTTTTATTAAAAGATATTATTGTCCCTTCGGGCCAACACATGCGCTTTCAACTGGCCCGTTTGTGTTGGGAGGCGAGTGGGAGGGGAGGGGGGGGGGGGAAATCAAGCTTGTCTTCCTACTGTCACATCTGTTTGTTTGTTTTTTTTGAAGGAATTTCCACAATGGATAGATTTAACCTTTTGTGCGCCCAGACCAGCTCTTTTTGTTTTACCTGATCCTGACTAACATGCCTGATCAATATGTTTAGCCTGACCCTGACTAACATGCCTGATCAATATGTTTAGCCTGACCCTGACTAACATGCCTGATCAATACGTTTAGCCTGACCCTGATTAACATGCCTGATCAATGTTTTACCTGACCCTGATTAACATGCCTGATCAATGTTTTACCTGACCCTGACAAACATGTCTTAGCAGGCGTTAATCTTCCTCTTCTCCCCGTGAACACCGTGTCCCTGTAATTTCCCTCTTAATGTAGTCCAGTTTGTCAAGCCAAGAGGGAGTGTATTATCTATTTAATTACCGGTTTGTTAGAAATGTAATAACTGCCGTCGCATTTAGCTATTGCTATTTTTATAAACAACGAACCCCGCTCAAGTAACAGGATATCAATCTCTGCTAACCAGAAGTTGTCTACCTTATTTTAATATTATGAACACCATGGTTACTTCCCCTTCTTTTTTCAGCTCAATGTATTCGATAAATTCCCTTAGTCGCCTAGCAACCTGACATCAGCAGTCTTCAAAATGTTATGACAAGATCCGGGCCTCCACTTCTGCGACACTATAAACTGCTTTTCCTCTACGTTTGTCACTTTACACTTACTCCTACACGCCTACTTGATATATTTATTTCACTCTGCTCTGCTTTCTTTTATTTCAGCTCATTGTCATTTCTTTATTTCTTGTTACGTAAGTTGTATCATGTGTTTGTTGATTCCAAGGCGGCGTTTGATATGGTATGGCACAGCTCGCTATGGGCAACCACGAGGAAGTTTAAAATCAACGGAAATATTATACAGGTCCTTGAACTCCTGAATGACAAGGTGTCCAGCGCAGTTCTTGTGAATGTGAGGCGGGGAAACTGGTTTCGCACATCAGTTGGTGTGAGATAGGGTTGTACTCCGGGAAGGGCTCAGAAGGCTCGATGAAACAGCTCTTGACTGTGGTATGGAGATTAACGCTGGAAAGACAAAATTAATGACCAACAACGCCACGGGCTTCAACAGCTAATGGTCAGGAACTCGAAGTGGTCGACCGTTTTAAATATCTGGGTTCTATTGTCAGTGATGAAGGATCAAAATGCGGGGTGTCGGCCAGAATAGCACAGACAATAGCGGCGCTTGCACGATATAACAAAATCTGCCAAGATGAACGGTTACCCATATGCACGAAGATCATATTAATGCGTACATTGGCTCTGTCAATGTTCCTCTATGCTTGTGGTACATAGACACTTACAGTTGACCTGCAGCGGAGGATAAAGGCCTTGGAGATGAGATGTTATCTAACATTTCTAAACGTCACGTATAAAGATCCGAGTTACAAATGAAGAAATAGGAGAAAGAGTTACAACAGTAATAGGACCTTTTGAAAACCTTTTGACAAGTGTCAAAAGAAGGAAACACTTGGTAGGGGCACATATCGATAGCAAACGGTCTGCACGGAAAGGTGCAAGGCGGGCGACGAAGAGGTCGTCCTAAAAAGAGGTGGGAGGACAACATAAAAGAATGGATCAATTTGTTAATTTTTATTTCACTAATGAAGGCTTTGTGGCCGTAACGTAGATATAGATATCGTTTTCTTTTGTCCTGGTGCGGTCACTGAGTCATTGCCTACATGTGTTTTTATCGCCTGTAATTTTTATCGCCTTTATTTCTGCTTAGTGTAGTCGATAAATTGCCCTTAGTTACCTAACAACGGGACATCAACACCCTTCACAATTTTCTGACAAGATCCAAGCAGAGGCATCCACTTCTGTCACACTCTTCTCCGTTTCTTCTCCACACTTGTCACTCTCCGCTTGTCACTGCATGCTTTCTCTGCGTACGTTCTCCACTCTTCCAGAGTATCAGGAAAGATCACATTCCCCAAAGATTATGCATTTTTTAGCAGGATAATTTGCTAGATTGCCTTACATTATGGGTACCACGTGATCAGACTGTTGTCGGGGCTGCTAATTATCTGTTATTTTCTTCTGTACTTGATTGCTGGTGTGTGAGTGTGCGTGTGTGAGCATGTGTACGTATTTATGAGTTTGTCGTCTGTTGGTTTTATAATGCGAGTTTGTGTGTGTACGAAATTATGGGTATATTACGTCTGTGAGTGACTGTATGCGTGCGTAGATGTTTGATACTGTATGTGTGCGTGTGTATATCGTTTTACGTGTGTATCAGTATAAGGGAGCGTTGATACTTGAATATGTGTGAGAATGTATGTGTGCATATACGCATATCTGCATTTTGTGATGAATGTTAACTGGTCGACATCCTTCAGCTGTTAGAAACCGAATCACCGCTCACTGATCAACTCTGTATGGATTCTGTATCAAACCCGCCATGTTTTCAACGGTCTGCCGAGGAAACTATTAGACGGAGGACAATGCAGTTTTGCAAACTTGACGGTTGGTAGGTGCTGTTTACACAAGAATCGATGCCATCATGCGTGTCGTATGTATGTTCACTTAGTGCAGTTAGGTCCGGTTTTATTTGAACACTTCTCGTACTTACCTCTCGATGAGAGTGGTGGATGTTAGATACCCGCAAGCTAAAAGTGACCCCTGACATCAGAGAATGTGAAATCGAGTCTCCTACACCTTTCGGAGACTGGTGTCAATTCGGAGGACCCATGTACACTTAGTGACCAATGTCAGTAAGTAATGGAAAAGAGCCTACTGTTTAATCTTTGCCTGGGAAACAAATTCGGAACATAAGGAAATTTCCAACCAATACACCACCTACCTTCCCCAAGACTTAAACCGTAGATAGTAGAAATACTGAAAGAACCCAAGAATCAACACTAGCGGCCGTCGATACCTGCCTGTTTGTGTACACTACTCCAAGTATATTCATACAATTATTTGTTATCAGCAACAGACAAAAAAAGCCATGACGAGGAACAGAATATTACATACAGCAAGTGAAACAAGATTCTTGCGATAGAGAAAAAAAAACGGCCAGTCCATCAAAAGAGATGGGGAGAAATTCAGAAATCCCACAAAAATTTGGAAGAACGCCATGAATGAACACACTTAAAATAAATGGGTTAATGATACAGCATGCGTGTGTTTGTCTGTGTGTATATGTGAGCGCTAGTTTATGTGTGAGTGTGTTCTAATATATTGCCGGTCCCGTGATTTAGTGATAAAGTGTGTGTGCGCGCGCGTGTGTGTGTGTTTGTGTGTTCTCTCTCTCTCTCTCTCTCTCTCTCTCTCTAATATTTCTAATCCCATGGTTCAGCGAGAAAGTGTTTGTGTTTGCTATCCCGTGGGACGAAGTGTGTGTGTGTGTTCAAAAATTGCATAAAGAAAACAATCTATTCTTGATCTAAGGTGTGTCTGTCAGCCAGCCGTGTTCGCTGAGGATTTGATTGGCTGATGGCACCATGACGTCATCATCCATCTCTCTCTCTCAATATATATAGTTTCTAACTCTCAAATGCTGCAGGGTACTCTTTATGAAAGCACGAACGGAGGAAGGAGAGAAGGTCGGGTAAAGAGTGCAATGGGAATTTGAAATAGGGAACAGGCTTTTAAAGGGGAACGTCTTTCATCATTATACTGGGCATCGCGGAATTAGAGGCTAGTCATATGTAAGCAAGTTCCGACCAGCCGGCTGAATCAATAAACATACATCCCATCAGAGACTTCTGTTTTCACACCAAAGTTGGACGTATTCTCTTCCTCAATGTCCTGGTGGTACAGTCCATAAGTCTGTTCTGTCCCATATTTTGTGTTTCCCATTGTCTTCCTTCTTGTCTGTGTGGTACACTGAAATGTCTCCCTTCTTGTCTGTGTGGTACACTGAAATGTCTCCCTTCTTGTCTGTGTGGTACACTGAAATGATTGTCTCCCTTCTTGTCTGGGTGGTACACTCTGAGGAATTACCGGTTATCACCTCTAGAAGTTCCCGCAATGTTTTTTATTTCGCATGTCCCCACCAGAAAAGAATGCCAAGCTTCCTTTCCAACATTATCGCTACTTTCTTCTGAAATTCGATATACTCTCTGAGAGACTATTATGTGTGTAACCCTCATTACTTCCCCCTGACTTCTTGTACGGGTGAACTCTGAAAAACAGTCGTTTGTCCTACATTGTTCTCCTGTGTACATTGTACCGTATCGGCCCTGTCGATCTTCTGTCTATGTAACACAGTCTGAAGAACTATTTGTTTACCCAGATGGTGGTGTGTATTTCGAATATTTAGCGCAGTTTGTCTTTCACCCTTCTTCTGCCATTAGCTGATGCTTTAGAAACTGTTGGGTAGCATAAACACGAAGATTATGGTATAACTTAGCTGCAAGGTGCGTATAACTTAGCCGCCAGCTTGATATAAGCTTAGCTGCATGGTTGGTATAGCTTAGCTGCGTGGTTGGTATAGCTTAGCTGCGTGTTTGGTATAGCTTAGCTACGTGGTTGGTAAAGCTTAGCTGCGTGGTTGGTATAGCTTAGCTGCGTGGTTCGTATAACTTAGCCGCCAGCTTGATATAAGCTTAGCTGCATGGTTGGTATAGCTTAGCTGCGTGGTTGGTATAGCTTAGCCGCGTGTTTGGTATAGCTTAGCTGCGTGGTTGGTAAAGCTTAGCTGCGTGGTTGGTATAGCTTAGCTGCGTGGTTCGTATAACTTAGCCGCCAGCTTGATATAAGCTTAGCTGCATGGTTGGTATAGCTTAGCTGCGTGGTTGGTATAGCTTAGCCGCGTGTTTGGTATAGCTTAGCTGCGTGGTTGGTAAAGCTTAGCTGCGTGGTTGGTATAGCTTAGCTGCGTGGTTGGTATAGCTTAGCTGCGTGGTTGGTATAGCTTAGCTGCCTGGTTGGTATAGCTTAGCTGCGTGGTTGGTATAGCTTATCTGCGTGGTTGGTATAGCTTATTTGTGGGGCTGGTATAACTTAGCTGCGTGGTTAGTAAAGCTTAGCTGCGTGGTTGGTATAGATTATCTGCGTGGTTGGTATAACACTTAGCTGCGTGGTTGGTAAAGCTTAACTGCGTGGTTGGTAAAGCTTAGCTGCGTGGTTGGTAAAGCTTAGCTGCGTGGTTGGTATAACTTAGCTGCGTGGTTGGTCTAACTTAGCTACGTGATTGGTATAGCTTAGTTGCGTGGTTGGTATAGCTCAGCTGCGTGATTACTTGAGTAAATCCAGAGAGTTCAATAAGCAAGTGCTTCGAGACTCTTTCTTGTTAAAGAGTTACATTTTCAGTCATGTACAGCTGGCGATCTAAGGATTTGTCCACAAGGGCAAACTGTCAGGCCCACGCGGCAAATTGTTCGGTTTTTAGGGGAAAACTGTCAGGTCTACAGGGGACAATTCTCATTTCAGTAGGGGCGGGATTAGTGTGGAGATCAAAGGGTGAGATCTTGATAGTCGTGGTCTGTTGATGGACACTTTAGTGGTCAGATCTTGATGAAGTCTTAATTTCATTGTGGGGTGAAATCTTGATGAATTCTTGATTCCGTTATGGGGTGACACCTTGATCAAGTTTTGATTCCGTTGTGGGGTGACACCTTGATCAAGTTTTGAGTCCGTTGTGGGGTGACACCGTGATCAAGTCTTGATTCCGTTGTGGGGTGACACCTTGATCAAGTCTTGATTCCGTTGTGGGGTGACACCTTTATCAAGTTTTGATTCCGTTGTGGGGTGACACCTTGATCAAGTCTTGATTCCGTTGTGGGGTGACACCTTTATCAAGTCTTGATTCCGTTGTGGAGAAAATGATGAAGACTTTGGACGTATTGACAGTTATATTTGACAAATGATGCCCCAAATGGCGCATGTATTGACAGTTATATTTGACAAATGATGCCCTAATGGCGCATGTATTGACAGTTATATTTGACAAATGATGCCCTAATGGCGCATGTATTGACAGTTATATTTGACAAATGATGCCCTAATGGCGCATGTATTGTTGAGCATCGTCCACATTCTCGTTACTCGCATGGCGCCGTCAAGGCACGTGTCAGTAGAGGCTTACCATTGCATGATAGCATCAATGGTATGTCTACCTTACCCAGCCAGTTCTCCGCATCTCAACGAGATAGAACAGAGTGAGGGTTGATTGTACATTATAGGACCTGGTGAGGGATGATTATACGGTATAGGTCAAGGTGAGGGATGATTATATGGTATAGAACATGGCAGGGATGATTATACGGTATAGAGCATGGTGAAGGAGGATTATACGGTGTAGAACATGGTGAGCTATGATTATACGCTATAGAACATGGTGAAGGAGGATTATACGGTATATGTCAGGGTGATGGACGATGGAATACCCCAATCAGAAGAGTAAGTAAAGCTGGCAATTAGCGACAAGGACAACACAAATAATCATGCATTTATAAAACACAAACACTGAACTCCTTATTACCATTGTGGCAGAGCACTCGTGTTTCATGATAAAGGTAAGGGGTCGAACTCTCGTTATCGGCACGCTCCAGTCGAAGCAGATGAGTACATTTCTACTGTTAAGGAAGAATGAGGAATGAAACTGGCATTCCCCCCCCCCCCCCCCCCGCAACGTAAACAAGCCGTGGCCTCGTAAAATGAAGTCTGTAACACTTCATCCCCGACAGCTGGATCTGCTATGGAAACTACCTTAAACCTTACACAGAACAAGAGGACGAAGTAATAATACCCTGAATAGAGAAGCACTGTTTCTCTACAATGTTGCCAACTTAGCCATTTTTCCGCTAGACCTGGCAGAATTTTTCCTAACAAGCAGATACACACACACACACATTTCGTTGGCGGAAAGCCGAAAATCTGGTCGTATTTTATTTTTAAACGCCTCAGCTGATCTTTTCATTTCATAGCTAACTTCAAAATGTGTCCTTTATAAATTCCATATTTTCAGTTAAAACGTTGTACAATATGCAGCTGCCGTCTTTGACTTCATGACAAAAGAACTTGAACAGTTTGTAGTAGTTGATGTACAAACCTGCCTCAATTTTTTTCTACCACCGACCATGGGCAACATATCGCAAGACGGGCTATTTCAAAGCCAAATTGCTCAAGTTTGGTTCTATTTAGTTAGCGGGCATCATACATTTATTTGGCTTTTTTTTTTTGGGGGGGGGGGGGATGTTTGTCGTTTTGTGGGATTGTTTGGCGTGTTCTGTGATTGTTTGGCGTGTTCTGGGATTGTTTGACGTTTTGTAGGATTGTTTGAGGTGTTCTGGGATTGTATGGCGTGGTCTGAGATTGTTTGGCGTTTTATGGGATTGTTTGGCATTTTCAGGAATTGTTTGGCGATTTCAGTGATTGTTTGGCGTTTTGTGGAATTATATGGCATTTTGTGGAATTATATGGCATTTTGTGGAATTATATGGCATTTTGTGGAATTATATGGCGTTTTGTGGAATTATATGGCGTTTTGTGGAATTATATGGCGTTTTGTGGAATTATATGGCGTTTTGTGGAATTATATGGCGTTTTGTGGAATTATATGGCGTTTTGTGGAATTATGTAGCTCTAGACATTTCGTTTGACTGATGTGTGTGGATAATTGGCAGAATAACATTGGTTGCGTTGCCATAATTACTTTCACAGAAATACCTGATTAGTGGTAGTGAAGGCGCTTTTCATGACAAATTTACAAGGTCCAACCAACTCATGCAACAGGCACTCTCCAGTCGACCCAGTTGGAAATTAATTTCTGATTTCTGGTTAGAAAAGGGAACGACAGCGAGGAAGGTAACTTGCCAACCCACCTCACACAAACTGTTGCTTAGTATACTCAAGTCTTTAACACTTCGTCCCATACCAACGCCCAAGTCTGCTGAGGCCTAACACTTCATCCCCGACCGCGGCTAAGTCTACTGAGGTACTCCCTTTACCTTTAGAAATAAGAAACATTGTTTTGTATTACACACATTATTTTTTAAAAGTCACAAATATAACATCATGATGTTACGGGCCTCCTAGCAGAGTTGCCAACTTGGCTTATTTGTATACCACATTCCAGAAATGTAGCTGCTATTCTCAGAAGTGCCTGGCACTGAGTTGAGACGAGAACCAAACAGGAATAGTCTAGACTATATTGACAGAACACTATACAAAATCTATAGCTGCACTATTTCTCTCCTTTTAAAAGGAAAGGAAAATGTGAAAACTTCTTTTTAAAACCGGCAAACCGGCACTACCTTACAACTCGAGAGAGAAGGTTGGCAATGTTTCATACTTTTATGAACTCGAAGAAGCTGAATGTTCTGTTTGTTTTTTGGTTTGAAGGCATTACACTACCCATATATTCTATACTTTCCGTGGTCGTTTTCTCCATTGTATGTATTTTCGTCTTCGTTCGTTCTCCCCCGCTACCAAGCCCTAAAAAGGGCTTTGCAAGTAGCAGGATGTTGTCCGGAGAACGGAATGCGTTGTGTCGCTAGTTTACAGCTTGATTGTGATATTTCCGACTACAGCAGAACGTATGTATTTGATAATCGTAGAGGAAATTAACGGCTGGTTAGACAAAATATACTGACCTGACATGTTGGTCAGGGTCAGACAAAATATACTGACCTGACATGTTAGTCAGGTAAAGGCAAAATATACTGATCTGACATGTTAGTCAGGGTCAGGCAAAATACTGATCTGACATGTTAGTCAGGGTCAGGCAAAATATACTGATCTGACATGTTAGTCAGGGTCAGGCAAAATATACTGATCTGACATGTTAGTCAGGGTCAGGCAAAATATACTGATCTGACATGTTAGTCAGGGTCAGGCAAAATATACTGATCTGACATGTTAGTCAGGGTCAGACAAAATATACTGATCTGACTTGTTAGTCAGGGTCAGACAAAATATACTGACCTGACATGTTAGTCAGGGCCAGGCAAAATACTGATCTGACATGTTAGTCAGGGTCAGGCAAAATATACTGATCTGACATGTTAGTCAGGGTCAGGTAAAATATACTGATCTGACATGTTAGTCAGGGTCAGACAAAATATACTGACCTGACATGTTAGTCAGGGTCAGACAAAATATACTGACCTGACATGTTAGTCAGGGTCAGGCAAAATACTGATCTGACATGTTAGTCAGGGTCAGGCAAAATATACTGATCTGACATGTAAGTCAGGGTCAGGCAAAATATACTGATCTGACATGTTAGTCAGGGTCAGACAAAATATACTGACCTGACATGTTAGTCAGGGCCAGGCAAAATACTGATCTGACATGTTAGTCAGGGTCAGGCAAAATATACTGATCTGACATGTTAGTCAGGGTCAGGCAAAATATACTGATCTGACTTGTTAGTCAGGGTCAGACAAAATATACTGACCTGACATGTTAGTCAGGGCCAGGCAAAATACTGATCTGACATGTTAGTCAGGGTCAGGCAAAATATACTGATCTGACATGTTAGTCAGGGTCAGGTAAAATATACTGATCTGACATGTTAGTCAGGGTCAGACAAAATATACTGACCTGACATGTTAGTCAGGGTCAGACAAAATATACTGACCTGACATGTTAGTCAGGGTCAGGCAAAATACTGATCTGACATGTTAGTCAGGGTCAGGCAAAATATACTGATCTGACATGTAAGTCAGGGTCAGGCAAAATATACTGATCTGACATGTTAGTCAGGGTCACACAAAATATACTGATCTGACATGTTAGTCAGGGTCAGACAAAATATACTGACCTGACATGTTAGTCAGGGCCAGGCAAAATACTGATCTGACATGTTAGTCAGGGTCAGGCAAAATATATTGATCTGACATGTTAGTCAGGGTCAGGCAAAATATACTGATCTGACATGTTAGTCAGGGTCAGACAAAATATACTGATCTGACTTGTTAGTCAGGGTCAGACAAAATATACTGACCTGACATGTTAGTCAGGGCCAGGCAAAATACTGATCTGACATGTTAGTCAGGGTCAGGCAAAATATACTGATCTGACATGTTAGTCAGGGTCAGGTAAAATATACTGATCTGACATGTTAGTCAGGGTCAGACAAAATATACTGACCTGACATGTTAGTCAGGGTCAGACAAAATATACTGACCTGACATGTTAGTCAGGGTCAGGCAAAATACTGATCTGACAGGCAAAATACTGATCTGACATGTTAGTCAGGGTCAGGCAAAATATACTGATCTGACATGTAAGTCAGGGTCAGGCAAAATATACTGATCTGACATGTTAGTCAGGGTCAGACAAAATATACTGACCTGACATGTTAGTCAGGGCCAGGCAAAATACTGATCTGACATGTTAGTCAGGGTCAGGCAAAATATACTGATCTGACATGTTAGTCAGGGTCAGACAAAATATACTGACCTGACATGTTAGTCAGGGTCAGGCAAAATACTGATCTGACATGTTAGTCAGGGTCAGGCAAAATATACTGATCTGACATGTAAGTCAGGGTCAGGCAAAATATACTGATCTGACATGTTAGTCAGGGTCAGACAAAATATACTGATCTGACATGTTAGTCAGGGTCAGACAAAATATACTGACCTGACATGTTAGTCAGGGCCAGGCAAAATACTGATCTGACATGTTAGTCAGGGTCAGGCAAAATATATTGATCTGACATGTTAGTCAGGGTCAGGCAAAATATACTGATCTGACATGTTAGTCAGGGTCAGACAAAATATACTGATCTGACTTGTTAGTCAGGGTCAGACAAAATATACTGACCTGACATGTTAGTCAGGGCCAGGCAAAATACTGATCTGACATGTTAGTCAGGGTCAGGCAAAATATACTGATCTGACATGTTAGTCAGGGTCAGGTAAAATATACTGATCTGACATGTTAGTCAGGGTCAGACAAAATATACTGACCTGACATGTTAGTCAGGGTCAGACAAAATATACTGACCTGACATGTTAGTCAGGGTCAGGCAAAATACTGATCTGACATGTTAGTCAGGGTCAGGCAAAATATACTGATCTGACATGTAAGTCAGGGTCAGGCAAAATATACTGATCTGACATGTTAGTCAGGGTCAGACAAAATATACTGATCTGACATGTTAGTCAGGGTCAGGCAACATGTACTGGCCAAGAAGTCCATCTGGAATTCCTCGCAGTACTTCCTGGAAACGGGCTGTTTCATGGCAATCTGGCTAACGAGAAAAAAAGAAGCGGGGGGGGGGGGATTAGATTCGATCCCCACGGTAGTGATCGACACTCAGATGAAACCAGGCATAGAATAGCAGCATGGGCGACCCCGCTCTACTTTCACCGCCTGTCAGGATGTGAGGAAAGCTACTGCAACCAGCCATTTAACGCCATGGTCAGGGCACACAAAAGTCTATACTTGCTCTTTATGAACATTCAACATCAATCAAGCGAGCTGGTATTTGATATTTTACCAAGATATATTGACAAAATAAACATTTTTGTTGTTGTTACATATTTGATTCAATCAAGTTTAAATTCAAGTTGTCTGCTTTATATCTTCAATTTATATTTCTTGTCCACATAAATTATTGTATAGACATGTAATAAAACATGAAGAAGGTCAAATGTCTTTAGCCATGAATTTATCTGTAAATCGGACAATTAAATCCGTTTTTAGCCATTCGCTGTATGGTGCTAGACAAAAGAGGCAGAGGTAGACAAAGAAGACGATGGCACAAAGATATCCAGGAATGCCTGGGTGTGGCTGAGGCTGGAGTTTTGGCAAGGGAAACAGTTTCTTTCACACAGGCAGTGATGGGAGCGATGTTCTATAAAGGACATGCTACGTGATGACTGTATTTCTAGTCGACAATAGCTGAACTGGAATCAAGTTATAGATTCGGTCGGCCCAAATAAATGCAAATACGAAAGTTGTTAGAACTTTACCAACACTTTTCCCCACTCGTGAACATTGTTGGTGTTGTTGTTTGCCCACTATGAATAAGTTGACTTATTGTGCACACTGAAAATGGCGTTAACTGTGTGTGTGTGCGCGCCAGGTTGCAGTAGCTTTCCTCACATTCCGAGCGTGCTGGACTCCGGTCCCCCAGGCGGTTGTGCTATGGGCTTTATCTGCCTGACGCTCACTACTACGGTTGTCACGTCAATCCACATCTGGTCAGCCAGACTGCCTGAAAACAGCCTGTTTTCCAGGTGCGATAAATGGAAGAGACGTGTGGTCATGGTCAGTATATTGTGCCTGACCCTGACGTGATGTCCTGGTCAGTATGTTAAGCCTGACCGAACTGGCGCCTCAGTTCCCTTCTCATTAATATAATAGAACATTTATATAGATAAATCTTAATACGATTATTCGCCTTCATCAACAAACCAATCTCATCGGCCATTTTGAATCTTCTAAAACCTGGTGGAAGTTGAAGGTTGCATCTTTGATCAGTATTCTGTATCACTCCGCTTCCTCGGGTATAACTTCTTTTGCGGGATCCGTCTCTCGGTAAGCCATATCCGAGATCAGTCAACCATCACTACTTAGCTGCTCAACGCTCCAAGTATGGAGACAAGGTTCACTTAATAATATGACTGAATTAGTGAGGTTCGCCAGACCGTTACGGGATTTCATTGATGCGTGGGAACGGTTCACACAAAATACAGATGTGCCAACTATGAATAATTTGTCATTACAAGATGACTGTCATTACTGCGTTTATTCGCATGAGTGTGTGGTCCACTGGAGAATTTACAGGGATGAGAAATAACGACCGTTTGTTCCTGCGGTAGTCACATAATGTGCAGGATAGCATTTTATTTTACCTCTGGTAGAAACCAAATTTCTACCTTATCGTGGTTTGTAACCCGCCTGATCTTTGTCAGACGCCCCGTACCCAAACTGCTGGGCCACAAAAGCTCAAAATGTCGTGATCATAACATTATTATATACTCGCTCACATAATTTTTTATTTGCAATATGGTTTAAGTTTACCTCATCATTATCATGTACCACTTCGACGATCTCTTCAACTTCTTCCTTTCGAGTGATGTTTGTCAGGTGTACTGTTGAACAGTCTTCCATGACCCGATGTTAAACAGTCTCCCCTGACCCGATGTTGAACAGTATCGCATTCCTCAGTGTTTAACAGTCTCCCTTGTCCTCTTTCCCGAAGTTGAACAGTCTCCTCTTTCCCGATGTTGAACAGTCTCCCCTGATACGATGTTAAACAGTGCCCAATTCCTCAATGTTTAATAGTCTCCCATGTCCCTATGTTGAACAGTCTCCCCTTTTTCCGATGTAGAACAGTCCTGTCACCATTCTGTGCTTGTCGTCTCCTCTCCCTTTTCCTATAAATTGTCTGCATGGTTAATTTTTTTATTTTATTTTTTACTCTGTCCTACAATCACTCTTGCACAACTTTCACACGCGCCCTCAGGGTGAGGCACTTCCATTGCACTTTGGTTGGTCTGGCTTCTGAGAGTGCACAAACCTAGCATAGGTACACACAGACGCACACATACATCCAAGCACTGGTTTATGCGTCTTAATATCGCCCAGTTGACTTAGTCTGGGGTGGAATAGGCGCGCCTCCGCCTGTAGAAACTAGTGAGGCAAAACGTAAAATTAAAAAAATAATTTTTAATTAAATGTTAATTTGGGGGGGGGGGGGGGGGGGCTCAGTGGCTCGAGGTAAGGTCTCCGCCTCGGGTGCCGAGGAAGCGAGTTCGGATCACGGAGGAGACCTGCATTTTTTCACGTAGATCTTCTTGCAAAAATTCTCCTGATCTCTGGGTAGTGAGATCGGCCCTCGTATTCAGTGTCGAGCACGTTAAAAATCCCTTGGCAGTTGGAAATCGAAAAGAGCAAACTTAAAAGAAATGTGCCCAAATTATTGGCAGCTTTCCCCAGGCCTAGAAAACCGCAGAAAATAGCCACTACCTGAAGCTGATAGCCTTTGACTGCCTGAAGCTGATAGCCTTTGACTACCTGGCAACAAACATTAACATGCCTGTTTGAATACCGGGATTCCACAAGTAATCAAAGTTAGTATGATCTGCACAGTTCACCTTCATCCTCGTAGTATTCAGGTTGAAAACAATACGATCAGTGCAACCTACAAAGCAGGTTGTAAAAGACTACTGTATAGGACTAACAACATCATTATGTAAAATAACTGTAAATTTTCGATACATGCTTTTTGTGAATGTACTAGCTGTTGAAACTTAACTTAACGTCCTTTAACTGGTTTAGAAGAGTATGTATACAATATAAATGGGCAGGGCAAGATGGCATTCATCCAAAATTGATGTTTGAAACTAGAGACCAACTATCAAATTTGTATGCACATAGCTTTCAGAGAAAGGAAATGTAAAAGAAACAATGTTTACAGACTCTGCACAGTCTTCTGGTTGTATACAGACTATGCAGTCTTCTGGTTGTATACAGACTATGCAGTCTTCTGGTTGTATACAGACTATGCAGTCTTCTGGTTGTATACAGACTATGCAGTCGTCTGGTTGTATACAGACTATGCAGTCTTGTATACAGACTCGTTGTATGCAAGACCAGTATAAAGATGGTCAGTTAATCAGTTTCTGGTTATTCTGAGGCTTTCCTCATAACTAATTCTGGAATTACACTATCAGTCGATCTTCTTTGTGTCTTTTCCAGCAAATTTATATCCTTCTCTACAATAAGTCACCACACATATACACAGTACTCCAATCTAAGTTTAAGCAATGCTTTATACAGATTGACTATGACTTCCTCACTCCTATGTTTAATATTTATTTTTATCACACATAACATTGCACTTCACTGTTACCTGTACTTGTTCACTCACATGTGTCTTTCCTTTTTTATCTTTCTAATACTGTTTTCTCCCATTCTATAATTATGTTCCATTTTGTCAAGATATGTTTCTAGTCTCAGATACAAAACTAACCAACTTACTTTCATCAAGAATTAGAACTCTAGTCACTTAACATAATGAGTGACATGATATTGATGTTTTGAGTGAGTGATATGTTCTTGATGCTTTGAGTGAGTGATATGTTCTTGATGCTTTGAGTGATATGTTCTTGATGCTTTGAGTGAGTGATATGTTCTTGATGCTTTGAGTGAGTGATATGTTCTTGATGCTATGAGTGATATGATCTTGATGTTTTGGGAGACATGATCATGATCCTTTGAGTGACAGGATATTGATGTTGTGAATGAATTATAATCTTAATGTTATGATGTGCTTATAATTTTGATATTTTAATTCTCTCCTATCCAGGCTATAATTTTGATATTTTAATTCTCTCTTGTCCAGGCTATCTACAAGATGGTGGGAACAGTTATGAAGATGCCAGAAGACGAGTCTACACCAGAGAAGCGGACAGACAAAATCTTCCGTCAGATGGACAAGAACCTTGACGGCAAGCTGTCCATCGATGAGTTCATCGAGGGAGCCAAGAGTGACCCGTCCATCGTCAGGCTGCTCCAGTGTGACCCACAGGCCGCGGCCCAAAGTTGAAAGCAATCTTGTGACGCAGCTACAGCCATGATGACTGTGACTATGAAGTTAGTCATGACCTGACTAGTGTGACTATTTTAGTCATGACCTGACTGGTGTGACTATTTTTATATCTGTGCTGACAGGGGACACCGGTGTGTGTATATTTATGTGTGTGTGTGAGAGAGAGAGAGAGAGTGAGTGTGTGACCTACATAGTCAGATGTGACGGTGACACCATAAGATGACAAATGTAATAGGATGTTATATGGTTACGGTTAATAAATATTTATATCGCACAATGGAAGGTTGACAAGAGTCAATTACTGTGACATCACAGCGACAGCATCTAGAGAAGAGGAAGCAGTGATATCGAAACAGCCTCGGAGACAAATGACACAGTGAACATTCACAGTCTAATATTGTTGATATCGCTTATCAAGAATATATCAATTGAAAATATTGAGACTGATAACTGGCCACTGCATGCTCAGATAACATCTGTTCCACAAATGAATCATCGGACACAACACTTGTGCCCGTTTAAAAATAATGGACAAATAGCACATGCTCTTCCTCCAAGCCTGTCAAATACATAACAAGAGCAATGTAACAACATTGCCCTCTTGAACCCAGTTGTGGTAAAAGCTGATTGGTTTTGAGGAAATCCAAAGGCGGACTTCAAGTCTACGAGGGAAATAGATCTGATTATGTGAGAACGACCAAACGTGAGGAGGCTGACTACTGACAAGACACACCCACACTGACAGACCATTGCGGCCATGACCTTACCAGTGTACCTGCCAGTCGTATATTGATACAATAACCCCCATTTCTCTCCCCTCCCCCCTACCCCACCTCCTCCCCCAAATGTGCGATGGCTGTCTTTATATAGCAGTGGTCACTGTTCAAATGATATACTTAATGTCCATTCCCACAGTCTACCCACACCTATGTCAGACTATCCTTGATTGACAGGAAATCTGTCATCCACAATCAATGTCTGCTTTGTGTGTGTGTGTGTATTTACATGTTGAGTTCATTCACATGTAGAATTGTGTGTGGGTGTGTGTGTGTATAAATATATATCTTATATATATATATATATATATATATATATATATATATATATATATATATATTATATATATATATGTTGTCTATATTCACATATTGGCTTTTATGTGTGTGATAGTCTATATTCACATGTTGATTTTATGTGCGTGATTGTCTTTATTCACATGTTGGCTTTTATGTATGTGGTTGTCTATATTCACATGTTGACTTTTATGTGTGTGGTTGTCTGTATTGAACATGTTGACTTTTATGTGTGTGGTTGTCTGTATTGAACATGTTGACCTGTATGTGTATGTTCTATTGTTCACAAGTCAGTTTCAACGCAGTATTCTTTCACATTTGAGCTTTTGCATGTGCAGGCTTACATATCATGTGGACTTCTGTGTGTGTATGTATGTATTCCTATATTTATCATTATTCACATGTCGGCGTGTCTATGTATGTGTGCATATTCCTACACTGATGGTTATTCACATGCAGGCCTGTGTACCAACACTTTATTTCTAGGCACATGTCGGCTTGTTTTACATGTGTGTGTCTGCACTGTATGTTAATTCACACGTAGGCTTTGTGTGCCTGCACTCAATGTTTATTAACATGTTGACTTGTGTGTGTGTCTGTGTTATGGGCCTAAACTTTACCTTTTTTTCCTCCTGATTGTAAATGTTGGCCTGCCAAAAGGCTCACCTTAGCCATATATGTGTGTGCAAACCTACGCTGTAGCACGTATGAGAGGTGTGTTATTCATGTTTATATTCTGTATGCACCAAAGAGTTGGTGTTGCACTTGACCAAGCAGTTCGTCTGTATGTCGTTGTGCACGCATGGCTGTTAGTGTGTGAATGCAAGGTCAAGGACAGCTCCATCTACTCTTGCAATATCAGTATAGAATATCATTTGTAGCTTCAGCTGATATTCCCCTGTTCATTCTGATACATTAGGTCACCACTATAGCTGGTTGCTTCAAGGAAGCCTGTGATCTTGCAGTAGTGATTTGTGTAGCAATATGTTATACATGGTGAGGGTGCTAGCCCTACGCACAATGTTCATTAGTTAGTCATTTTTCTGTGTAGGTACAGTGGGCATGTTCTTTCCTCTCTGGTAACTGGTCCTGGGATCCAGATATGGCATGGGTCCATCTGGATTACTGATCTGGAAGAAATTGATCTGATGGATATCGGAATGGTGGTTGAGTGCTACAGGATTTGGGTGCACAGACATTGGATTTGGGTGCACAGACATTGGATTTGGGTGCACAGACATTGGATTTGGGTGTACAGACATTGGATTTGGGTGGGTGGGTGGGTACTAGACCTTGGTTCTGAGTGAGGGAGTGGGTGCTAAACTGATTCTCATGGAGTGGGTAGGATAGATGGATGCTAGGCATTGGTTCTGAGTGGGTTAGTAGGTGGATGATAGACATTAGATCTTTTGTGGGTGGGAGGATGCAATTAGATCTGGAATGATATAGATATTGGATCTTTTTGAGGGGTTGGATGGTAGACATTGGATCTGTTTGAGGGGTTGGATGGTAGACATTGGATCTGTTTGAAGGGTTGGATGGTAGACATTGGATCTGTTTGAGGGGTTGGATGGTAGACATTAGACCTGTTTGAGGGGTTGGATGCTAGACATTGGATCTGTTTATTTGAGATTATTTCACTTGTTTATGTTAGCTAAATATTTCAGATCCTACATTATGCAGATGGCACAATCCAGAAGGCCAGCAACAAACATTTACAAAAACTGTTTGACAAAATAAACACAGCAAGTAAAGAAAAATGTCTGAGATTTAATATCTTAAACAGAAACACTGGTAATAAAACAAAAGGAAAAACATTGATTTCATTGCAGATTACAGTAAATTACAGTAGATGAAAAGATTTTATTACTAACATCAAAATACAGATTTCTGATAACAACGAGTTATCATCCTTTTATAATTAATATATTATAATAAAACAAAATTATCTCTACACTCAAAGGGGGTAAAAGTGTCAATACTAACACGGCTAACATGATGTGAAAATAGAAGGACCTCTACGCTCCAAGGGGTAGAAGTGTCACTACTAACATGATGTGAAAGTAGATAGCTTTTGTTATCCAACTTGGTGCTCTAAGGCAATAGACTGAAATGAGTAAACATTGATTTGGCTACCTGACATCTCTGTTACAGGTTGTTGAGGAGGAAATCTCATGTTAATTCAATATGGCATTTCACTTAATATGATTATGTACAGAGTTGGTGGGAAATTATGTGGTCAATCGTGTTTGCTTGTGCCTGGGAAAGGAATCCCTTTAGGGCTAATGATGTCCAGGAATCGGTAACATGACGCTGTCAGAAAGTACTGTATATCTAATTATGTATGGTTATAACTTCACAACAAATATTTCATTATCACAGCAAATGTTGACCTAAGGAACACGGAACACGTTCCTTTAAGCCAGGGAACACTCTCTGTGTGTGTGGTACAAGAAACATCATTGCGACACACAGTGGCAGATTGGAACTATTGTCAAGGGAAATAACCGTGTAGGTTGCTAGGGCATAAAGGGACAGATTCATTCCCTTTTCCGAGATAATGACAAACTTTAGGAATATGTTCATTCGTGTTGTTTCTAACCATTAATTATTTCAAGGTATATGTTCCTTTTAGCATACAGGAACATTCTTTACTTTAAGTGTGCATGTTCTTTGTGTTGTTGTAAGGGAGAATTAATCAATTTAGGGAACCTGCTTCTTGTGATGTAATGGGGGCAGGTTGATAAAGTGAACATGACCAATCATTTGTCGGATGAACATATTAATGATGTGAACATGTCCATCTACATGTCAGGAGATGGTTTAAACTGGCCATGATTATGTGGTTTGTTAAGAGCATCATAGAGGGCGCCTAACAGGCTGCTGGTCTACTTTGCTCTAATGTTTGAGTCTATTAAGATGGACTCTCACATCAGTTAACTACCCTCTGCAGGACTTGTCTCAACGCATTGGAGTAATAAAGTGCCGAGCCTAGCCCGCTAAGCAGGAAATATTTCTCCCGGCTACATCCAGCTCTCGTCAGATTGTGAGCATATATAAGTATGTACAGTTACTCTGTTAGAGCAGACATTTATTTATGCCTGTACAAAATGGAGTTTATTATTGTATGGTTTCAGTGGCAGGACATTTATATCGTTTGTTTATCATTGTAAGGGGACAGGGTTCACACACCAGTCCAGCATGCTTCAGTTCACATAACTGTAAATGGATACCTGACTTACATTGATGAAGGGAGGTGGTTACCCCATTCAAAAAATCTTAGACCTGGTTAAAGTTTAAAACACATCATCGCCAACGGCAATACATGCTAATGGCAATCTCCCATTACCCTCTTCAGTTGTCTGGTAGTACAGCTGCACATGCTAAGGGTACTTTATCCATTACCCTCTTCAGTGGTCTGGGAGTGCCTCTAGTAGTAGTATTTTATTACATAGTTTGTGAGGAGTTGTTAGTCTTGTGATTGGTGAGGAGCTAGTGGCCTGGTCGTTTGTGTGATTAATGTTTTGCGAGGAGCGTGGCCTGGTCGTTTGTGTGATTGTTTTGTGAGGAGCGTGGCCTGGTCGTTTGTGTGATTAATGTTTTGCGAGGAGCGTGGCCTGGTCGTTTGTGTGATTGTTTTGTGAGGAGCGTGGCCTGGTCGTTTGTGTGATTAATGTTTTGTGAGGAGCTAGTGGCCTGGTCGTTTGTGTGATTAATGTTTTGCGAGGAGCGTGGCCTGGTCGTTTGTGTGATTGTTTTGTGAGGAGCGTGGCCTGGTCGTTTGTGTGATTAATGTTTTGCGAGGAGCGTGGCCTGGTCGTTTGTGTGATTGTTTGATGAGTGAGTGGCCTGGTAGTGGTTTGTGTGATTAATGTTTTGTGAGGAGCGAGCGGGCTAGTGAGGAGCGAGTGGTGTAATGGATTTTTTTAGACCAGGAAATCTTGCATTTCGAATACTGCCCCCTGACCATAGTCAAATGATTTTCCTATAGGGGTGAAATAATAACTTAGCCTGCACATTGCGTGGGCAAGCAGCTTTTATTTCTCAGCCCAGTAACTCTTAGTTGACACCAGTGTTGATAATGTGAAGATAGATTTTTGTTAGTTTTATAATGTGCTTTGCCGTCTCAAGTATTTCTATTTGCTTTTCATTCCATGTCAATTCTTGGCTCCCTGTGAAGCATATGGCCTATGTTTCTGGTCCCTTACAGGAAGCCTGTGTCAAAGAATGTGCAGTTTTTGCTGTGGTGATGTGTTCTACATAATGAAATTGCTAGCCCTCCCCACCATGCACATTGTGTAGCTTTTGGTGTGTTGTGGGAAGGCTAGAAGAGCTGATCAAGTTCCTCGTAACATTGTAGTCTTCTGTAGACACATTATCACATTACTATAGACAGGACATAATCTTTTATACCACCGAATCAAGGACACAATCTTTCATACCACTGAATCAAGGACACAATCTTTCATACTACTGAATCAAGGACACAATCTTTCATACTACTGAATCAAGGACACAATCTTTCATACCTATGAATCAAGGACACAATCTTTCACACCACTGAATCAAGGACATAATCTTTCATACCTCTGAATCAAGGACACAATCTTTCACACCACTGAATCAAGGACACAATCTTTCATACCTCTGAATCAAGGACACAATCTTTCATGCTACTGAATCAAGGACACAATCTTTCATACCACTGAATCAAGGACACAATATTTCATATTACTGAATCAAGGACACATTCTTTCATACCACTGAATCAAGGACACAATCTTTCATACCACTGAATCAAGGACACAATCTTTCATACCACTGAATCCAGTGGCAAGACATTATCGAGACGACTGCAGACAGGATGCAGATTTTTCCTCATGGTTCACTCCAAAAGCCTTTCCGTTAAACAGGTATCCTGCAATGCAATGGAGAGGGGAGGACATGTGTGTCTTGCCTTTACCATAACCGCAAGAGGTCGTACGGACATCACTCAGCGTATGAGTGATGTGTTGAGCATCTCTCCCGGCAACGTGGTCTAGTTCATTAAAGCCCTGTGTCTACATTTCACAATCACACCAAACCGATACCAATCTCCTGAAGTTCAGCCATGTGCACTAGACCATGAAAATATGAAACATGTTTAGCCATAGAACTAATTCATAAAGTGAATGTCCATGCCATGATAATCGGATGGAAAGTTTCCAGGAACAAGTGTATGTCATCCACTAGTGTGAATTCCAGACAAATCCATTGCCTGGCAGCGTCCATAATAAATTTAAAATACCAGAGCAATGTTAAACCCGCTGCCAGTACGGCACCATGTTTGCTGCTCAGTGTGGCAGTGGCCCTACCTTTGTCACTGTCACACATATATATTTTCTACCCTAGAGTTATTAGAGAGCACTGCTAGTCACCTCGTACGACATGCTCTCAGTGTGGTACTGTCACACACAGAAAACTGACAGAAAATGCTTCTGGTAACATTAGATTCTTAAAAACACAAACCATTGTAATAGAAGAAACAAACCTGAAAAACAGCAGCCATCTTAACCCTTAGAGCCCTGGCTACCCAGTCTGTAAAATCCCATCCGCCTGTGCTCCTGAGAAACACTATACACAATGTAGGCATTTGAGTGAAGCTATTTACCATGACAAAACTGTGCTCTATTTTGTTATTCTATCTAAAATTGACTGACCTGCTAATCTCCAATGTAGAGATCTACTTCAGTAGAGTGTGGAATATATTCATCAAATTTACTTGATACATTATGGGGGGGAGGGGGGGGGGGGATAGACCATTATCTGATCCTGCGAGGAGCTGATCTAACTTGATCCTAATAAATGAACGAATGGTAATTCTTATCATACACGTGTTGTTTTTCAAATAGTAACTGATCCTTTTCAGAATTCATTTAATTCATTCATAGACGTCTCAGTCTTTGCAGATCATGCACATGGCTCCCTGTGAGTAACCTCTCAGGATGCAAGGCTGGGTCCTGAATATGGAGACCATGGGCTGCCCAAACTGCAGGTATCCCCCTCTCGGCCTCGCTGGTGTAATCCAAATGAATGCAAAGCATGGCAATTTGGTACCAGCTCATGACAATGAACAAAATCATCCTGAAGACATGCTTTGATATTTGTGCCCCCATATTTGTGATTTTAAGAAATGTGTGTTCTGTGTAGACGTCACTATATTGTGGCCAAAATCCAAGCAGTACAGCCAAAAATATGCCTTAAAATAATTGCCCACCGGCAAACGGTTGCCACGTAAAATGGGTGTCACGGGATCAAAGAGTTAACAAATCATGAGACAAAAGGATGCAAATTGTAATCTGATTATTCGCTTGTAATTAAGATACCAAAAAAAATGTAGCAAGAATCTTAAACTGTATTTGGAATTTTAGGACCAGAAGGAAAGAAACAAGTTTACTTACAGAAAAATTGGCAAACATTTAACAATGATCAGCACTGAGAAATGTTCATGAATTGTAGTCTTGGCAATAATTTGTCATTCATGAATTAGTCTTGGCAATAACTTGTCATTTGTATTGTATGCGTTATATTTTTTGCCTAGATGCCATCTTTGGCAAACCAGCAATGGCAATTTCATACAAATGCTTTTGATACAGTATTATGCAGTGACAAAAGACTATATTATAAAATGATATGATATTATATTATAAAGTGACAAGTTCCATAATATACAGTGACATGACCATATCATAAAGTGACAGAAGTACATATACAGTGATGTGACCATCAACTGACAGTACTGAATTAGAAAGTGATGTGGCAATAATATAAAGTGACAAGTTCCATAATATACAGTGACATGACCATATCATAAAGTGACAGAAGTACATATACAGTGATGTGACCATCAACTGACAGTACTGAATTAGAAAGTGATGTGGCAATAATATAAAGTGACATGTTGATCCAATCTTAAAGTAACAGGTGCTGTGCCATGAAGTGACAAACAGAAGTATGAAATCACAGGGCTATATTATGAAGTGACATAAAAGAATATTTTGAAATGGGTAAGACAGGACAAAGGGTCAGATCACCATATTACAAATTGAAAAACACACAATAATGAAGTGACATCACGTTCTGGTCTCTTCTTCACTCTAGCTGAAATATAACACCACAACTACAGTTGGCTTCCTTTAGGAAGCCTGCGCCAAATCATTTTGCAGTTGTGTGGTTTCTATAGCCTTTTGTTTTACATGATGAGGTTGCTAGCCACATGCACAACTATCTTTACTAGCCTTTTGCAACATACATGGAGGTGCAGTGGGCCTATTCTTTCCTCCCCAGTAAGGGGCTCCTAGATCCTCTTGAGGCATGAAGTGACATACGCTATATTACCAAAGCATATTGTCACGTAAAGACTTTTTTTCATACAGTAATTCATTCTGTCACATAATGACATTTTCTTCACATAACAAGTCAAGACATTGTCACAAAATATTTTCTTCAATCAAGTCAAGGCATTGTCACAAAATTACATTTTCTTCAATCAAGTCAAGGCATTGTCACAAAATTACATTTTCTTCAATCAAGTCAAGGCATTGTCACAAAATTACATTTTCTTCACACAGAATGCCAGGACTTGCAACTAACGTGACATGGCTTAATTAAATGTAAATTGCAGACGTACCTGTACAACACACCACGTGAGAAGTAACTGAATGATTGGATGTTACTTGTCATCTCTATAAATCATTTCAAATGTCCATATTAATGGTTGTTACTTATGTTTATCATCATCATATTATTATTATTATTTTTGTGTGCTGAGACTAAGCAATTTGATGAGGTTTAATAACGGTAGGTGATGAAATGACAAACAATACATTTTTCCTTGGTAGCCTAAGCAGAGTTTGTTTCTTTGGTAGGGTGGCCGTTGGCTGAGAGAATAGAGTGTCAGAGTCTGCTGTCTTGGTATGGTGGCTGTTGGCTGAGAGAATAGAGTACTTTCTTGGTATGGTAGCTGTTGTCTGAGAGAATAGAGTGTCTTTTTTCTTGGTAGGCTGACTGTTGGCTGAGAGAATAGAGTGTCAGAGTCTGCTGTCTTGGTAGGGTGGCCGTTGGCTGAGAGAATAGAGTGTCAGAGTCTGCTGTCTTGGTAGGGTGGCTGTTGTCTGAGAGAATAGAGTGTCAGAGTCTGCTGTCTTGGTAGGCTGACTGTTGGCTGAGAGAATAGAGTGTCAGAGTCTGCTGTCTTGGTAGGCTGACTGTTGGCTGAGAGAATAGAGTGTCAGAGTCTGCTGTCTTGGTAGGCTGACTGTTGGCTGAGAGAATAGAGTGTCAGAGTCTGCTGTCTTGGTAGGGTGGCTGTTGGCTGAGAGAATAGAGTGTCAGAGTCTGCTGTCTTGGTAGGCTGACTGTTGGCTGAGAGAATAGAGTGTCAGAGTCTGCTGTCTTGGTAGGCTGACTGTTGGCTGAGAGAATAGAGTGTCAGAGTTTGCTGTCTTGGTAGGCTGACTGTTGGCTGAGATGCCCATCAAGTTAAACACAAGAAGATCAGTAGCTGATCAGTAGCATATAAAAGGCAAGTGCAGGGAAATTATTATAAATGGGTGATTTCAACTTTCCTGACATAAAATGGGATATGGCAGAAGCACTTGTCGAGTCAAAACCATTTTAAGTGCATAACTGGCAAATATTTGATTCAACATGTAGAAGCAGGTACCAGAGGCCAAAAATACACTCGTCTTAGTATTTACCAAAGAGGAAAATATGATTGAAAACGTTTCCGTTGGGGAACTGATGGGCTCAAGTGACCATCGGATCATACGTTGGGATCTTATAGCAAGGAAAGAAGCAGCGGGCCACATAATCTGGAAAGATATTGTTGGAGAAACATGTTGTACAAGAGTGGGAGAGTTTCAAAACAGTTTTAGAACAACTAAAAGAGGAGTGTGTGACATGTAGGGAGGTAAACCCAAGCGTAAAAAGGTTAACTACCAGGCATGTTCAAATTAAACCGGACCTAACTGAAAATATGTACGATGCGCATGATGACGTCACTTCTGATGTAAACAGCACATACCAACCATCAAGTTTGCAAAATTTCATTATCCTCTGAATCATACTTTCATCAGCAGACCGTTGAAAACATGGCGGTTGTGATACGGAAACAGCTGAAGGATGTTGCCAGTTTACATTAATCGCAGAATGCAGACAGTGTATGGTGACAAAAATGTGGCGAATGTTAGTTCTGGTATTGGTCCATCAGATTTGCTGCATCAATTTTGGCGATGGTATCTTCTGACGCAACAATATGCGCCTGACTTGGTCTCTCAAGATTTTTCGTTAACTCAAGTCCTTCTTTAAACATCGTTGTCGAGTTCTTCATTGCTGTCTTCGACACACACTTTTGTCCCCATACACTGCCTGCATTCTGTGATGAATGTCAACTGGTTGACATCCTTCAGCTGTTATAAACCGATTCACCGCTCGCTGATAAACTATGGACAGATTCAGTATCACACCCGTCATGTTTTCAACTGTCTGCTGAGGAAACTATGATTTGAAGAATAATACAATTTTGCTAACTTGACGGTTGGTATGTGCCGTTTACATCAGAAGTGACGTCATCGTGTGCATCACTTGGTGCGTCTAGGTCCGCTTTCATTTGAACACTCCTCGTAGATTTGTAGATAAATGTAGAAGAGCTAAAAAGAAAACATGGAACGAATATATAGGAGAAGGTAAATCAAAAGAAACATTTAAAATATTTTGAGCAAAAATAAAAATTTGTGGGAAAAAAACTTGGCATAAGGAGTACTCTGAGGGGTGTACAGTGCCAGAGGGCTCGGTTTTGGGACCAATTTTTTTCTTGATATATATAAACGATTTGGATTTCAAAATTCGCGGATGACACAAAGCTTTGCAGTAACGTCTCATCTAAAGCAAAGGGACTGATTGGTCTCGAGGTAAGCGGTCGGCCTTGGGTTTTTTTTTTGCTTAGATGTTTGCCTCACTAATTTCTACTGGCGGAGGCGCGCCATTTTCCACCCCAGACCGTAGTCCATTGGGCGATATCAGGACGCATAAACCAGTGCTTGAATGCATGTGTGCATCTGTATGTACCTATGCTAGGTTTGTGCGCCCTCAGAAGCTAGCCCAACCAAAGTGCAATGGAAGGGCCTCACCATGAGGGCGCGTGTGAAAGTTGTGCAAGAGTGTGACTGTAGGACAGAGTCAAATGAAACAGAGTGAGGTAAGAAGAGAGAGAAGGGGAAGAGTGGCCCCTAGGGTGAGCCTCATGCCTTGGGTGCTGGAGGCCGTGGGTTTAAATCACGGTAGAGACCGGGATTTTTTTCCCGGGGACATTTTGTTATTTCCCCGGATCTCTGGGTAGTAGAGATCGGACGCTCGTGTTCAGTGTCGCGCACGTTAAAAATTCCTCGGCAGTTGGAAATCGAAAAGAGTAGACTTAAAAGGCCGATGCCCGGGAAAAGTTCTAAAGTATGTTTAAAATTTAGCCAACTATTACGGGATCATCGCCAGTGCTACAGAGTTTGTGCATTGTGATGAGACTGTCCCAAATATATGGAGAACTACAGAGCACTAACCGTGTGCAAGGACGTTGATTCGTCGGCACTAACCGTGTGCAAGGACGTTGATTCGTCGGCACTAACCGTGTGCAAGGACGTTGATTCGTCGACACTAACCGTGTGCAAGGACGTTGATTCGTCGGCACTAACCGTGTGCAAGGACGTTGATTCGTCGGCACTAACCGTGTGCAAGGACGTTGATTCGTCGGCACTAACCGTGTGCAAGGACGTTGATTCGTCGGCACTAACCGTGTGCAAGGACGTTGATTCGTCGGCACTAACCGTGTGCAAGGACGTTGATTCGTCGGCACTAACCGTGTGCAAGGACGTTGATTCGTCGACTAAACTAACTAAATTAAACTAAAGCAGAAGTGGATATATTGAGATCGGATTTAGATAAATTTCGAGAATGGTTTGAGAGCTGGCAGCTGAAGTTAAATTGTGATAAATGTACAGTCATCCACATGGATAGATCCAATACGGAACATAATTACAGAGTGGGCGAGAACACTATTAGAATGATTGAAAACGAAAGGGGCCTAAGGTTTATAATAGATCATACAGGTAAAGTAAATGAGCAAGTCCAGGTAGCAGTGAAAAAGGCAAATACAATGTTAGGTATGATAAAAAGAAATATTAAACATAGGAGCAAGGAAGTGATTGTCAAATTGTATAAGGCATTAGTTAGACCTAGATTGGAGTACTGTGTACAGGTGTGGAGTCCTTATCATAGAGGGGATATAAACATGCTGGAAAGGATACAAAAAAGCGCGACAAAGTTGATAGTTGGATTCCAGAATTAAAGTTATGAGGCAAGACTCAGAAAACTCGGCCTACAGTGTCTAGAAAAGAGAAGGGTTCGAGATGACAATACAGATAATCAAAGGAACGGATACATGAAACTAACACGTTTTTTTCTCTTAAAAATACAACCGGTACTGCAATAACAAGAGGAAATAGGTAAAAATTAAACAAAGAAATGTCCAGATAAGATATAAGGAAACATTTTGTTAGAGAGTGATGAATGCTTGGAATTTATTGTTACAGGAAGTAGTGGAGGCAAGGACAATTAATGCATTTAAGAATAGATTGGATGCGCATAGATTTTAGAGCAAGGAAATGTCAATGAAACTGGTTGTATACAAAATCTGCAGTCTTCTAAACCAGTAAAAAGACGTCAAGTTAATTTTAATTTTAGTGACATTCTGTTTTCTTGGTAAGAAGACTGTTGACTGAGATAATAGAGTGCCAGAGTCTGGAAAGTACGGATATTTCAGACACTTCTCAACTTGCAGAATACATTCGCGGAGTTAACATTTCTTTCCAAATGACAGAAGAAATGCTCAACTTTTGATCTTGATAGTTTGTCCATCACAAGTGATGAAGACCACTCTCTTTGTTCAGCCGTGTGGACAGTCGTATCTCTTGCTGTGTCCGCTGAAATGGGTGACTTGCGCGGAGATTTGGATTAAAGTGAGGAAGAAACTGCGCCTTTTGTCAACCTCACTCACAGAGCCTAAGCTACATTTTGCCAGTGGCAAGACATTCATCGAGACGACTGGAGATAGCATAGGATGCAGATTTTGCCTCAGGGTTACCACCGAAGCCTTTCCGTAAACATGTAGCCCGCAGGGTAGAAAGGTGGGATGGCATCTTTGATCTTAAGACACTACTAAATGGAAGATGTTTCCCAAGCCACACAAAAGTATTTCTTTGACAATTGCTTTTGTTTTCTGTTCGTTCTTTCGTTGTCAAACTCCCGCTACCAGAAGGGCTTTGCAAGTATGCAATCCTGGGAACGGAATGAGTTGAGTCTTAGTTTACAGTTAACAGCTTGATTGCGATATCTGTACCTTTCGGTCCAACACATTCGAATTTAGCAGACCATTTTTGAGTACAGGGTAAGCCCTCCTTCCATCCCTTCTAATTAGCCAGTCTTCCCTGTTGCAGCCAGTTATCCATTTCACCACGTGGATGTGGAGATGGGTTTTGGCAGCTCTGGGTCGCTATCCCTTACACTAGCAGTCAGCTTTGGTCGCTATCCCTTAGACTAGCAGTCAGCTTTGGTGGCTATCCCTTACACTAGCAGTCAGCTTTGGTCGCTATCCCTTAGACTAGCAGTCAGCTTTGGTCGCTATCCCTTACACTAGCAGTCAGCTTTGGTCGCTATCCCTTACACTAGCAGTCAGCTTTGGTCGCTATCCCTTACACTAGCAGTCAGCTTTGGTCGCTATCCCTTACACTAGCAGTCAGCTTTGGTCGCTGACCGCCACAGCTTATGCTGTGCTCAGCATCTTTATCACCCACAATTGTTAGCAATCACAGATGGGCCGGGTTTGTTAAACAAAAATAAAGGACCGGCAAATTTCCTTCTGAATGAATTTGAGCAGAAAACGTTTTAAACTTCTATCATGCAGTCTTTGATACGTCAGCAAAATGTCTGCAATCATTTGATATGTGTGAACCCCGATATGGATCTGGTATTGATATGTGTGAACCCCGATATGAATCTGGTATTGATATATGTGAACCCCAAGATGGATCTGGTATTGATATATGTGAACCCCAAGATGGATCGGGTATTGATATCTGTGAACCCCAAGATGGATCGGGTATTGATATCTGTGAAACCCAAGATGGATCTGGTATTGATATCTGTGAACCCCAAGGTGGATCTGTTATTGATATCTGTGAACCCCAAGATGGATCTGATATTGATATCTGTGAACCCCAAGATGGATCTGGTATTGAGAAAAAGTGAACTACAATTTGATCTCATGCACTTAATCACCGCTAGTTTAGAGAATTTTTAAAATAATTATGTTCTGAAAACGGTGACATTATGTATTTAGCCAAATTAAGATGGCTGATTTGTGGAACATGTTTAACTGATATTGTGAACTACGGAAATCATTTGAATCTTGTGCACACCAATAGAAGCAGCCAGTTTAAGAATGACATCATAAAGAGTGTGTGTCGGAGTTCATGAATATCTAGAGTAGTTTGTGTCCGGACCTATTATTTTTGCTAAAAATAACCGACAAATTTAATTTCGTAAACAAGGCGTTGCATGGGAACGAAACATTAACACCAGATACTGGTAATCAGATCAAAGCATTCCAAACGAAACTATAATTGTTTGAGCGCCAACTTAAGAGAAAATAATGTGCAATATTTGCCATTGTTAAACAACTTCTAACAGACATCATCAGAATGTTATTGAAGTTCAGTGATGAAATAAACACATTTTCCGGAAAATTAAATCGTCATTTCTTAGAACTTTCCAAATATGATAAAACGTTTCAGGTACTTTGTTCTCCATTTCTTGTCGGTGTTTCCATTAACCCGGAAACTCGGCAGACGGATGTGGATAAGTTACAATGCAGCAGTGAATTGAAAAGTATTCATTTCGCGACATTAACAAAATCACACATTTTCAGTAGGTATGTGACAGCCTAAAAGGATCCAGAATGAAAACTTTGCACGCCAAATTTTCAGCACATGTGTACCCATGTTTGTGACATTTTCTTTTCAACATAAAACTTATTACGTCCAAAGCTCGAATAGTATTAACAAATATAAATTTAGGAAATAAGTTAAGATGTGCAGCTACCAGTATTGAGATGTGTAGCTACCAGTATTGAGATGTGTAGCTACCAGTACTGAGATGTGTAGCTACCAGTATTGAGATGTGTAGCTACCAGTATTGAGATGTACAGCTACCAGTATTGAGATGTACAGCTACCAGTATTGAGATGTACAGCTACCAGTATTGAGATGTACAGCTACCAGTATTGAGATGTACAGCTACCAGTATTGAGATGTACAGCTACCAGTATTGAGATGTACAGCTACCAGCTGAAAGAACTGAAGAAGTAATCCTCTCCAGCTACCATTTTCCAAAAAAAACTGCAGATATTTTGTTGGTTATCATTTGTTAAAACGCAGGAACCCAACCCTAGGTGGCGACTACCCTATGTACGCCACTGCAAATGTGGCCGGCGAAGAATTTCATTTTGTCAAAGTGGCCAGCAATACGATATGAATTTTCAACACCTACCCTATATTACATTTAAACCTTAATTATTCCTAATTACACCCTCCTCTTCTTCATTCGTTCTCAATTTCCGGCTACCAAGCCCTGAACAGCGATTTGCAAGTAGCAGGATTTTGTCCGGAGAACGGAATGCGTTGTGTCGCTAGTTTACAGCCTGACTGCGATATTTGTACCTTTCGGTCCGACACATCCGTCCTCGGCAGCACTACACCCTAAAGCGGGAAGCAATTCAAGGACCGCATAAAAACGCTTTGCCTGACATGCGGCCCGAATAATTAGACCCCAGCAATATAACCTAGAAATTTTTTTCTGTATTTCAAGTGATATAAAAACATAGCCTGCACAGTATGTTGTGACTGCCGGGACAAGAGGCATTATTTCCTTTTCGCTATGAATATACCAGGCGGACCACATCAATGAGAGTGACAGTTTTGCCACCACCCAGAAAAGAGGGGAACTAAACCAGAACGGGCTAATAACAAAATTCAAAATGGATAAGTTATTTCCCCCATTCGTTCCTTACCAAGCAGACTATGCATGACACTGTACGGAAATCCTACGGCAAAGCTGTTTTGGCTATTGCAGGGGGTGAAACAAAAACTTTAAGAGATCCGGTTCAAACTTTGTGGACATATCAATGACTCAGTGGGAGGCAAACCACGTTCATTTTGTTTTTGTTTTTTAATAGCCACTTGTGACCTATATAAAGGAGACGAATAACGTCTTATAAATTATATATATACAGATGACACATATACCTTCTCAAACAATGCAGAGGGGCTAGAACTCTAGAGCAAATAGTCCTGCCTGTTAAACAAAACATAACCAAGAACAAGATATCTTCCTGAACAACAGGAAAATAAAGATAATGACCACCGACAAAACAAACAAATAAAACAGACCTAAAGTTACTCTATAAAATAAAGAAAAAGAAAACGTTACAAGTTTCGAATATCTCGTTTCAAACATCATCAGCAAATGTAGACTGCCAAAATGTAAGAAGGAGAAGAATTGACATGGTAATGCAAGTAAATCAAATTAGAAACATATGGCAGAACACGAATAAAACAATATAAACAAAATTATTTAGCCATTGCATCATCTCTATGGCAACGTACGGATACGAAATTCGGACCATCAAGCAAATACTAAAGAATAAATTGGAGTCTTCCGTGCTAAAATGTTACAGAAAAGTTCTCAGAATACCATGGACAGCGAAAAATAAAAACACAGACGTCCTGAAAGAGCTGGGTATATTAGAACAACTGGCTGGCAAACAGTATAACATGTAGGGAACTAAAATACTTTGGCTGCATCAAACGTCGCAATGGTCTTTGTGGAAGGGGGGGGGGGGGGAGTAGGGACAGCATTCTGGAAGCTATCATACCTGGAGAACGGGGACGGCGTGGCCTAGTGGTTAAGTGGCACGGCTCACAACCCAAAGGTGCTGGGTTCGATCCCCATCACAGCACCAGCCGTTACCCAGGGGAAGCAAACCCTTAGAAAATGCAGGAGGAAGCAGACCCTTACATAAAATGCATGCTGAAGTCGGATGCACTGGGCCGACAGGCGCAAAATAAGAACCACAGTGCAACGCACACCGCCTTAGGGAATAGAGAAATAAGGCGAACGCAAAAAAAAAAAAAAAATTAATACCTGGAGAACGAGGTAGAGTCAGACCGAGAAGAAGATGTGCACAGAACATATCAGGACATACTACTTTATGAATATAGATATGTGTATATATATTCGCGCGTTTTCTTGTTTCTTGGTTCAAAGTAACGGCAACTTATCAATGCACAGAACAGCTGCAAAGCAACTTATAGCAGCCAAATAGATTGGCAGAGTTGTAAGACGCGACGCTCTACAAAGGACATGCTGCTCACCATGTAAGTATTGTTTTTTGTTGAATGCCCACAATGGGTAAGTTTACTCTTTTGTAGTGGGTTGTAGTAGCTTTCCTGACATCCCGAGCGTGCTGATGAATGTGGAACGCAATCCTACAGGCCGTTGTGCTATGTTTGGCTTCATCTGCGGGGCGTTCACTACTACGGGGATCACATATCAATCCACATCTCGTCAGCCAGGCTACATTTAAAACAGCCTGTTTTCAGGGAATTCTACATGGAAGAGAGGTTGCGACCTTGGTCAGTGTATTGACCCTGACGCGACGTCCTGGCCAGTATTTTGTTGTTTGACTGGACTAGCGTTCAGTTTCCTTGCTCACCATGTATATATATATTTTTGTTATTATAAGTTAAAAAAAAAAATTTTAAACACACGCACGCACACACACACACACCAAGACATATAATAGAACAATCTCTTGAAATGTAACAAGATCTGTTTCTTTGCTTCATTAACTGCACAAATTATATCTGCATGAAGATATGACAGAAGCGCTCAGTGCATTGCACCTAGACAAATTGACGTAAGAGTCATCTGGCGACAAATGGCTCAGTCTTGAGACTGATTGCATGATATCCTCTGGTTGATCAGTCTTGAGACTGGTTGTGACATTATGACTCCATTGGATGATATCCTCTGGTTGATCAGTCTTGAGACTGGTTGTCTGATTATGTGTCTCAATTGGACCATATTGTCTGGCTAACCAGTCCTGAGACTGGTTGTAAGGTTGTCTGAGTGTGTCTCTCAATTGGACCATATTCTCTGGTTAACCAATCCTAAGACTGGTTGTAAGGTTGCCTGAGTATGTCTCTCAATTGGACCATATTCTCTGGTTAACCAATCCTAAAACTGGTTGTAAGGTTGCCTGAGTATGTCTCTCAATTGGACCATATTCTCTGGTTAACCAATCCTAAGACTGGTTGTAAGGTTGCCTGAGTATGTCTCTCAATTGGACCATATTCTCTGGTTAACCAATCCTAAGACTGGTTGTAAGGTTGTCTGAGTATGTCTCTCAATTGGACCATATTCTCTGGTTAACCAATCCTAAGACTGGTTGTAAGGTTGCCTGAGTATGTCTCTCAATTGGACCATATTCTCTGGTTAACCAATCCTAAGACTGGTTGTAAGGTTGTCTGAGTATGTCTCTCAATTGGACCATATTCTCTGGTTAACCAATCCTAAGACTGGTTGTAAGGTTGTCTGAGTATGTCTCTCAATTGGACCATATTCTCTGGTTAACCAATCCTAAGACTGGTTGTAAGGTTGTCTGAGTATGTCTCTCAATTGGACCATATTCTCTGGTTAACCAATCCTAAGACTGGTTGTAAGGTTGTCTGAGTATGTCTCTCAATTGGACCATATTCTCTGGTTAACCAATCCTAAGACTGGTTGTAAGGTTGTCTGAGTATGTCTCTCAATTGGACCATATTCTCTTGTTAACCAGTCCTAAGACTGGTTGTAAGGTTGTCTAAGTATGTCTCTCAATTGGACCATATTCTCTGGTTAACCAGTCCTGAGACTGGTTGTAAGGTTGTCTGAGTATGTCTCTCAATTGGACCATATTCTCTGGTTAACCAATCCTAAGACTGGTTGTAAGGTTGCCTGAGACTGGTTGTAAGGTTGCCTGAGAATGGTTGTAAGGTTTCCTGAGACTGGTTGTAAGGTTGCCTGAGACTGGTTGTAAGGTTGTCTGAGACTGGTTGTAAGGTTGTCTGACACTGGTTGTAAGGTTGTCTGAGACTGGTTGTAAGGTTGCCTGAGACTGGTTGTAAGGTTGCCTGAGACTGGTTGTTAGGTTGTCTGAGACTGGTTGTAAGGTTCTCTGAGACTGGTTGTAAGGTTGCCTGAGACTGGTTGTAAGGTTGCCTGAGACTGGTTGTAAGGTTGCCTGAGACCGGTTGTAAGGTTGCCTGAGACTGGTTGTAAGGTTGCCTGAGACTTGTTGTAAGGTTGCCTGAGACTGGTTGTAAGGTTGTCTGAGACTGGTTGTAAGGTTGCCTGAGACTGGTTGTAAGGTTTCCTGAGACTGGTTGTAAGGTTGTCTGAGACTGGTTGTAACGTTGCCTGAGACTGGTTGTAAGGTTTCCTGAGACTGGTTGTAAGGTTGCCTGAGACTGGTTGTAAGGTTGTCTGAGACTGGTTGTAAGGTTGTCTGAGACTGGTTGTAAGGTTGCCTGAGACTGGTTGTAAGGTTGTCTGAGACTGGTTGTAAGGTTGCCTGAGACTGGTTGTAAGGTTGTCTGAGACTGGTTGTAAGGTTGCCTGAGACTGGTTGTAAGGTTGACTGAGACTGGTTGTAAGGTTGCCTGAGACTGGTTGTAAGGTTGCCTGAGACTGGTTGTAAGGTTGCCTGAGACTGGTTGTAAGGTTGCCTGAGACTGGTTGTAAGGTTGTCTGAGACTGGTTGTAAGGTTGCCTGAGACCGGTTGTAAGGTTGCCTTAGACTGGTTGTAAGGTTGCCTGAGACTGGTTGTAAGGTTGCCTGAGACTGGTTGTAAGGTTGACTGAGACTGGTTGTAAGGTTGCCTGAGACTGGTTGTAAGGTTGCCTGAGACTGGTTGTAAGGTTGTCTGAGACTGGTTGTAAGGTTGCCTGAGACTGGTTGTAAGGTTGCCTGAGACTGGTTGTAAGGTTGCCTGAGACTGGTTGTAAGGTTGTCTGAGACTTGTTGTAAGGTTGCCTGAGACTGGTTGTAATGTTGTCTGAGACTGGTTGTAAGGTTGTCTGAGACTGGTTGTAAGGTTGTCTGAGACTGGTTGTAAGGTTGCCTGAGACTGGTTGTAAGGTTGTCTGTGACTGGTTGTAAGGTTGCCTGAGACTGGTTGTAAGGTTGCCTGAGACTGGTTGTAAGGTTGTCTGAGACTGGTTGTAAGGTTGCAAGAGAATGGTTGTAAGGTTGTCTGAGACTGGTTGTAAGGTTGCCTGAGACTGGATGTAAGGTTGTCTGGGACTGGTTGTAAGGTTGTCTGGGACTGGTTGTAAGGTTGTCTGGGACTGGTTGTAAGGTTGTCTGAGACTGGTTGTAAGGTTGTCTGAGACTGGTTGTAAGGTTGTCTGAGACTGGTTGTAAGGTTGTCTGAGACTGGTTGTAAGGTTGTCTGAGACTGGTTGTAAGGTTGTCTGAGTATGTCTCTCCATTTGACCCTATCCTTTGCAGCTCTCTTCATGTCAGCACAGGTTCGTACTTTAATATCTCTGCATGCCTGAGATGTGAAGGCGAGTCGTGGTCGCCCCCTTCCTCTTTATCCTTGAATCATGTAGGTATCACACATGTCAGATAAAGAGAATAAGTGAAAGTTCACAGATCTTAAGTAAAGACAAATATGTACATTTCACCTATCATAGGTAAATGCAAATATATAAATTTCGCACATCTTAGGTAAAGACAAATAGGTAAATTTCACACATTTTATGTCAAGACAAATATAAAGTTCACACATTTTCGGTAAAGATAAATAGCCAAAATTTTGCACATATTAGATAAAGACAAATAAGTAAATTTCACACAATCCAGGTAAGGACAAATGGGTAAATTTCACACAATCCAGGTTAGGGCAAATAGATAAATTTCACAAATTTTGGGTAAAGACAAATAGGTAAATTTCATACAGCCGAGATATGAGGAGCTGCTAGTCTACACATAGTCTACACATAGTCTACACATAGTCTACACATAGTCAATAGCCTAAACATTTACCAGGTAAAGATGAATACACATATTATTTAACAGGTAGGATACTTACTGTCCAAAGGCTCGCTGCTGCTTCTCACATGAGAAGTCCTATTTGTAAATGTTGATCTGTGTATTGCTTTTCCTACCAACGTGGCACGCTCTAGTCACCCTTCGTTACCTGGAACACCTCGCTTCTGGATGAACGTGTAGCTTACTGACTTCACAGAAAGCATGTACACAGCGTGTATCCTAAGATTTTCAAACTGTGGACCATAGGCGGCACATTGACGTTTTCTGTGGAAGTGAGGGGATTGACGTTTTAGTATGTGATAAGAAAATACTGATATCTTGGGGAACTGAGACACTAGTCCGGTCAGGCTTAACATACTGACCAGGACGTTACGTCAGGGTCTGGCACAACATATTGATCAGGACGTCATGTCAGGGTCAGGCACAACATATTGATCAGGACGTCACGTCAGGGTAAGGAACAACATACTGACCAGGACGTCACGTTAGGATCAATATACTGACCAAGACCACTAACTCTCTTCTGATAAAGCGTTCCCTGGAAACAGACTGTTTTCAAGACAGTCTGATTGCGAGACGTGGATCGACGTGATCCCCGTAGTAGTGAGTGACACGCAGATGAAGCCAAGCATAGGACAACCTCCTGGAGGACCCCCTTCATCAGCAAGCTCGGGATGTGAGGAAAACGACTACAACCTACCAGTTAACGCACTTTTCAGGACGAAAAAAGAGTAAACTTATCACTGCGGACATTCAACGCCAACCATCTTGGACGTCTCCTAAAGATGCAGAATAATTTTCGACAATACTAACATGAGGTCGCCGCATACGCTGGTCTACCTTCTCGTCCATCTAGACTGTCATGGAAGGTTGCTGGAATCGGACCCTACATGATTCTCCTTTCAACTCCACAGTGCTCAGTGGAATGTAATATGCTGTTGAAACATGGACACTTAAAAAAACAATAGAGAACAAACTACGAGCCGCCAAGATCTCTCTTGAGAGACGCATCGTTGGACTTATTATCTGCAACCTTCGCATGCAGAACATCTACACATTTTACCAACAGCAATTGTCAAAGCGAGAGATGCAAACAAGACAAAAACAGCGAGGGCCGGCCACATACTGAGAAGCGAAGATGCGGAAAAATCCCGTGTGGTAGACTTCCAATGCGTTGGTCCGACCCCACTGCATCACTCCACTTACACTCCACTAACAACATTCACAATACGTTAAAAGGATGGCTTATCACCTCCATAGTCCAGGATTCAGATCGTAGGAGATGACAAAGTTGGGACCCACAGCGATACAACCCCTGCTAAGGAACGGGTCATTAAGCAAGTGATCAAGTCAAGTATGTGATACTTACTTCCCCTGTCCAAGCACCACGTCATGCAACATGTATCAAGAATTCAGCGACATGGATTGCCTTGTCATTTGCCTCCAGCATGTCGGACCTATTGCATGTTTCCTGGAGGTTGGGCCAGGTTATCAGGTGGACTGGGTCCTGTATTGCGCCGCAACCACACGTGTCATCATGTGGGTATCCCAATCGTTCCATATTCCTCTTGAACCATGATACACCAGTTCGGAGTTTGTTCAGCGACTTCCATGTTGTGTATGGTAGATGACCTCCGGGGGCAGGTTCCTCCCGAAGATCTGTTTCTGGGGCCTCCCTAAATATGATAACGGACATAAAATGGTGGTTTTTAAAAATTCCATTATAGAGAACACATACATTTTTCAAAAACATAAACAAGGTCAAACTAAAGAGAAAGATCCTTGATGTATGATTGATAGGTACAGAAGTAAAAACAAGTGAAAGCTGTAACAGAAGGTGTGGACTTCTTCGGAAGAAAAATTAGCGAAAACAGGCTTCTAGCTTTATAAACACACACTGTAAATTAGAACACTTAACTTCATCCTGAATATGTTGTCCTATACAGCAAATAATCTCGAATATGTTGTCCTATACAGCAAATAATCTCGAATATGTTGTCCTATACAGCAAATAATCTCGAATATTCCCGAAAGTTGAAAGTTTCATTCTTTTCCACTGACTGTATGCAAAGTTTCGGTCACATGTAAGATTCTACATGAATCTAAGGTGAGAAGGCTCGGAACGTGTTTCTATATTCAGAAGGTTTAAAGTGCGTGTCTGTGATCATAAGGCTTACAACGTGTATCTGTGGTCATAAGGCTCACAACGTATATCTGTGGTCATAAGGCTCACATCGTGTATCTGTGGTCATAAGGCTCACAGCGTGTATCTGTGGTCATAAGGCTCACAACGTGTATCTGTGGTCAAAAGGCTCACAGCGTTTATCTATGGTCATAAGGATCACAGCGTGTATCTGTGGTCATAAAGCTCACAGCGTGTATCTGTGGTCATAAGGCTCACATCGTGTATCTGTGGTCAGAAGGCTCACATCGTGTATCTATGGTCATAAGACTCACAGCGTGTATCTGTGGTCAGATGGCTCACAGCATGTATCTGTGGTCAGAAGGCTCGCATCGTGTATCTGTGGTCATACGGCTCACAGCGTTTATCTATGGTCATAAGGCTCACAGCGTGTATCTATTGTCATAAGGCTCACAGCGGGTATCTGTGGTCAGAAGGCTCACAGCGTGTATCTGTGGTCATAAGGTTCACAGCTTGTATCTGTGGTCATAAGGCTCACATCGTGTATCTGTGGTCAGAAGGCTCACATCGTGTATCTATGGTCATAAGGCTCACAGCGTGTATCTGTGGTCATAAGGCTCACAGCGTGTATCTATGGTCTTAAGGCTCACATCGTGTATCTGTGGCCTTAAGGATCACAGCGTGTATATGTGGTCAGAAGGCTCACGTCGTGTATCTGTGGTCATAAGGATCACAGCGTGTATCTATCGTCATAAGGCTCACAGCGTGTATCTGTGGTCATAAGGATCACAGCGTGTATCTGTGGTCATAAGGCTAACAGCGTGTATCTATGGTCAGAAGGCTCACAGCGTGTATCTATGGTCATAAGGCTCACAGCGTGTATCTGTGGTCATAAGGCTCACAGCGTGTATCTATGGTCATAAGGCTCACATCGTGTATCTGTGGCCTTAAGGATCACAGCGTGTATATGTGGTCAGAAGGCTCACGTCGTGTATCTATGGTCATAAGGCTCACAGCGTGTATCTATGGTCATAAGGCTCACAGCGTGTATCTATGGTCATAAGGCTCACAGCGTGTATCTATGGTCATAAGGCTCACAGCATGTATCTATGGTCATAAGGCTCACAGCGTGTATCTATGGTCAGAAGGCTCACAGCGTGTATCTGTGGTCATAAGGCTCACAGCGTGTATCTATGGTCATAAGGCTCTCAGCGTGTATCTATGGTCCGAAGGCTCACAGCGTGTATCTATGGTCAGAAGGCGCATATCGTGTATCTGTGGTCATAAGTCTGACAGCGTGTATCTATGGTCAGAAGGCGCATATCGTGTATCTGTGGTCAGAACGAGGCATTAATTTCATCTTAAAATGGATCAACTTGCTCCCGTCATTAAAGTGATGACCCTTTTTTTTATGACTGATCAAATTAAATCGACGGACAGAAGGTGCAGCAGTTAATCCGCTGGTCACAGCCAACGACTCGTAGCTGACTGCTTTGGTCAAGGGCAGCGACCACAGCTGACTGCTTTGGTCAAGGGCAGCGAACCACAGCTGACTGCAGGCGTCAAGGGCAGCGAACCACAGCTGACTGCAGGCGTCAAGGGCAGGAAACCACAGCTGAGTGCTTGCGTCAACGGCAGCGAACCACATCTGTGTAAGACCCACTTCCATCTTGAAGTAGCGGCCCTGGAAACAGGCTTCACTCGCGTGGTCTGATTAACAGAGCAGCGATCAAAAATGGAATCCAAATCCAGTCCAAAAAATGCTGTGAGGAATCAGGATGTACCAGGCCCAGAGGCACATATACCATAGCCTCAATGTAAACTAGGCCAGAACGTCAAACATCGGTCCTAGGACGAACGCTAGACAGACAGAAATACGAACGAAATAGAAATTCATTCTTGCAGACCACACGTTCATATTAAAAGTTCTACATTTTGAGGATAGAATACTTAAATACTAACTATAACTTGTAATTTCCCGTGATTCCCCTGTTCAGCACGAAGAGAGACGGATGAAGAATTGACAATCAAAGTTTAACTCATTTAAAGATGGCGACTTTCAAATATATAGAGTTAAAAGGTGAAAACCGACCTGGATAAATGGCGAGGTTTGTATTCGGTGTTCTTAAAGCTGTGATAATAGATGTGAAAGGTGTTTTTAAAGTTGTTATAATGGTGTTGAAAGCTGTATTTAAAGATGTGATAATAGTGGTGAAAGATGTTGTGAAAGTTGTTTTGAAAGTAATGGTGAGATATGTTTTCATGATTGTGGCAAAAGCTGTGATGAAAACATTAGTGATACTGTGATGATGGTGTTGGTAATAGTAGTATGACTGTAGTGATAATAGTGGTTGTAGCTGTAGTGATAGTAGTGGTTGTAGCTGTGGTGATAGTAGTGGTTGTAGCTGTGGTGATAGTAGTGGTTGTAGCTGTGGTGATAATAGTGGTTGTAGCTGTGGTGATAATAGTGGTTGTAGCTGTGGTGATAATAGTGGTTGTAGCTGTGGTGATAGTAGTAGTGATACTTTTGATGATAATAGTAAGGATATATTTAGTGGTCGCTGTAGTCAAGAGGTTAAGGCACTCGCCTCTCCCAGTGATGAAAGGAACAGTGGGCGAACGAATCTCACCAGTTTCAAGCGACCCCTGGTCTCACGGGAGGTAAGACCAGAGTGCCTGCATCCCGAGTTACCTCCAGTCGTCTCGACCAATAGTCTTGCCACTGATCCAAGGTAACTCGGGATAAGAGTGAGATTGATGACCAGCGCATTCACTTCCTCACTATAATCCAAATACAGCGCAAATCACATTATTAGAACAGGTCCGTCTGATGTTGTGGCCACCATCGCTTTGCGATGGACAATACCTTTATGTGGCAGCAGCTGGCACGATAGTAGTAGTTATAGCTGTGCTGATAGTAGTAGTTATAGCTGTGCTGATAGTAGTAGTTATAGCTGTGCTGATAGTAGTAGTTATAGCTGTGCTGATAATAGTAGTTATAGCTGTGCTGATAGTAGTAGTTATAGCTGTGCTGATAGTAGTAGTTATAGCTGTGCTGATAGTAGTAGTTATAGCTGTGCTGATAATAGTAGTTATAGCTGTGCTGATAGTAGTAGTTATAGCTGTGCTGATAGTAGTAGTTATAGCTGTGCTGATAGTAGTAGTTATAGCTGTGCTGATAGTAGTAGTTATAGCTGTGCTGATAGTAGTAGTTATAGCTGTGCTGATAGTAGTAGTTATAGCTGTGCTGATAGTAGTAGTTATAGCTGTGCTGATAGTAGTAGTTATAGCTGTGCTGATAGTAGTAGTTATAGCTGTGCTGATAGTAGTAGTTATAGCTGTGCTGATAGTAGTAGTTATAGCCGTGCTGATAGTAGTAGTTATAGCTGTGCTGATAGTAGTAGTTATAGCTGTGCTGATAGTAGTAGTTATAGCTGTGCTGATAGTAGTAGTTATAGCTGTGCTGATAGTAGTAGTTATAGCTGTGCTGATAGTAGTAGTTATAGCTGTGCTGATAGTAGTAGTTATAGCTGTGCTGATAGTAGTAGTTATAGCTGTGCTGATAGTAGTAGTTATAGCCGTGCTGATAGTAGTAGTTATAGCTGTGCTGATAGTAGTAGTTATAGCCGTGCTGATAGTAGTAGTTATAGCTGTGCTGATAGTAGTAGTTATAGCTGTGCTGATAGTAGTAGTTATAGCTGTGCTGATAGTAGTAGTTATAGCTGTGCTGATAGTAGTAGTTATAGCTGTGCTGATAGTAGTAGTTATAGCTGTGCTGATAGTAGTAGTTATAGCTGTGCTGATAGTAGTAGTTATAGCTGTGCTGATAGTAGTAGTTATAGCCGTGCTGATAGTAGTAGTTATAGCTGTGCTGATAGTAGTAGTTATAGCTGTGCTGATAGTAGTAGTTATAGCTGTGCTGATAGTAGTAGTTATAGCTGTGCTGATAGTAGTAGTTATAGCTGTGCTGATAGTAGTAGTTATAGCTGTGCTGATAGTAGTAGTTATAGCTGTGCTGATAGTAGTAGTTATAGCTGTGCTGATAGTAGTAGTTATAGCTGTGCTGATAGTAGTAGTTATAGCTGTGCTGATAGTAGTAGTTATAGCCGTGCTGATAGTAGTAGTTATAGCTGTGCTGATAGTAGTAGTTATAGCTGTGCTGATAGTAGTAGTTATAGCTGTGCTGATAGTAGTAGTTATAGCTGTGCTGATAGTAGTAGTTATAGCTGTGCTGATAGTAGTAGCTATAGCTGTGCTGATAGTAGTAGTTATAGCTGTGCTGATAGTAGTAGTTATAGCTGTGCTGATAGTAGTAGTTATAGCTGTGCTGATAGTAGTAGTTATAGCTGTGCTGATAGTAGTAGTTATAGCTGTGCTGATAGTAGTAGTTATAGCTGTGCTGATAGTAGTAGTTATAGCCGTGCTGATAGTAGTAGTTATAGCTGTGCTGATAGTAGTAGTTATAGCCGTGCTGATAGTAGTAGTTATAGCTGTGCTGATAGTAGTAGTTATAGCTGTGCTGATAGTAGTAGTTATAGCTGTGCTGATAGTAGTAGTTATAGCTGTGCTGATAGTAGTAGTTATAGCTGTGCTGATAGTAGTAGTTATAGCTGTGCTGATAGTAGTAGTTATAGCTGTGCTGATAGTAGTAGTTATAGCTGTGCTGATAGTAGTAGTTATAGCTGTGCTGATAGTAGTAGTTATAGCTGTGCTGATAGTAGTAGTTATAGCCGTGCTGATAGTAGTAGTTATAGCTGTGCTGATAGTAGTAGTTATAGCTGTGCTGATAGTAGTAGTTATAGCTGTGCTGATAATAGTAGTTATAGCTGTGCTGATAGTAGTAGTTATAGCTGTGATGATACTAGTGGTGTTAATTGTTGTGAATTGTAAGAGTTTCTGATACGAGATTAAAATTATTACCAGGAACGAACTCAATTTGGCGACTTTGGTTTATTTCTGTTGAATGACGTCAGTGGAGGCACGGACAAGAATAGAAACATGTCAAGCACGCATACAACCCTGAAGGTGGGATGATCCTGAAACACGTAGAAAGGTAGGATGATCCTGAAACACGTAGAAAGGTAGGATGATCCTGAAACACGTAGAAAGGTAGGATGATCCTGAAACACGTAGAAAGGTAGGATGATCCTGAAACACGTAGAAAGGTAGGATGATCCTGAAACACGTAGAAAGGTAGGATGATCCTGAAACACGTAGAAAGGTAGGATGATCCTGAAACACGTAGAAAGGTAGGATGATCCTGAAACACGTAGAAAGGTAGGATGATCCTGAAACACGTAGAAAGGTGTAGACACTCAATCTGTGATTGGAATAACATCACATCTAACAGAATATTCGGCCAGCATTCTCAATGACACAAACATTTGAAAATCAACAAAATTCTTACCACAAGGCTGAGCATCTAGATAGTTTTGTGGCAAGTTAAAACGCTAACAGACGGCATACTTGGATGTAAATACAACGGAAAACAATCAGCGATAACACAGGCACAGATCTGTGGAAACGAGAAAGCAGTTTACATTATTTGAAAGAGCAAACATTCTCCCTGGAAGTTCTCAAGGACGCACGTCACTTCCATTTTTCTAATCATCGAGATAGCAACTTCTTAGAATTTAGAATTTGTTAAAATGTTTGTATTGATTATAAAACCTGATAATTGCTGGACTACACTGACGTGAATCATTAATTAAAAGATGAAGGGAGAAAAAAATCTCGTTCAATAAGTCACGTGACATGAAAATAAATATAGCAATGCTGCAAATTGGCTGTGCATGATTTGTGAAGTAAACGAACATCTCCGTTTACACACCGTGTGGCTTGTTGAGAATATGGTGTTACATCTATTATTGATTTTTACCTTTACTTCCTTAACCTGCTCTGGTAGCCAATCTTTTAGGCTACCCAGGTGTCGTTTATTGTCGAAATAAATATTGCACATCTCGATCGCTCAACGCTGACTACTACGGGACTCGCGTCGTTTCCCCACCTCGTTAGCCAGGCTGCCATGACAACAGCCTGTTTCAAGAGAGGACAACGGGGAAGTTGATGTTGGCGGTCTTGGCCAGTATGTTGTGTCTGACCCTGACTTACTCGTACATGTCTGATCAGTATGTTGTGCCTGACCCTGACATACTCGTACATGTCTGATCAGTATGTTGTGCCTGACCCTGACTTACTCGTACATGTCTGATCAGTATGATGTGCCTGACCCTGACTTACTCGTACATGTCTGATCAGTATGTTGTGCCTGACCCTGACTTACTCGTACATGTCTGATCAGTATGTTGTGCCTGACCCTGACATACTCGTACATGTCTGATCAGTATATTGTGCCTGACTCTGACTTACTCGTACATGTCTGATCAGTATGTTGTGCCTGACCCTGACTTACTCGTACATGTCTGATCAGTATGTTGTGCCTGACTCTGACTTACTCGTACATGTCTGATCAGTATGTTGTGCCTGACCCTGACTTACTCGTACATGTCTGATCAGTATGGTGTGCCTTACACTGACCTTACTCGTACATGTCTGATCAGTATGTTGTGCCTGGCCAGACGTTAGTCTTCCCTCCCTTTATGCCTGTTCAGTTCTTATAGCCTGATATCATTGAGCAGACGTCTTTATATTTCCCTCACGTTGTTACAAGTTTTAGGGTGTCATCCGTGATCCGACTACATTCTGCTCCGTTAGATATTTGTGCTGCCATTATGCTGTTATTTAGCTTTTCCGTTAACTATTAAGATTATGTCCACTGTAGTGGAATTTATCCTGTCGCCAAGCAGCACAACATATTGTGGAAATATGGGACCACCTTTTGTGAAGAAAAGTGTTCATGTTCAAGGTTACTCTGACCGATCTGTGGAACAACACCAACCAATAGACAATCTCCCAATTACGACATCAGAGACACCAGTGATAGACAATCTCCAAATTACGACATCAGAGACACCAGTGATAGACAATCTCCCAATTACGACATCAGGGACACCAGTGATGGACAATCTCCCAATTACGACATCAGGGACACCAGTGATGTACAATCTCCCAATTACGACATCAGGGACACCAGTGTTAGACAATCTCCCAATTACGACATCAGGGACACCAATGACTGGCCAGGCTGAATCCCTTCTCAAATGGCTTAACATTGGTGACTAAATCTCTAATGGTGCCGGGGAAGGCCAATTTCACATTGGTCAAGTTTGCTTTTTTTTTTTTTGTTTGCCTGTCGCAATGCATCGATTGTCCAATCAGTTTAGATTGTCAATTCAAGGAAAGCAACACCCATTCTGAAAGGCAAAGGTAAAGCTAAGGCACTCCACATCATACGGCAAAAAGTAAACAAACTCCTTTTGGCCTTACACAACAGCAGCAACAACATGCAGTGAGTGGTATGTATCCCAGAGTTAGTGCGCCTTCTAATGACGATATTCGACCTCCCTAGGAAATACAAGAATAACAGAAACGTCAAGCAGAGTCCGACAGATTGTTCTGTGAAATACAAGAATAACAGAAACGTCAAGCAGATTCCAACAGATTGTTCTATGAAATACAAGAATAACAGTAACGTCAAGCAGAGTCCAACAAAAGATTGTTCTATGAAATACAAGAATAACAGTAACGTCAAGCAGATTCCAACAAAAGATTGTTCTATGAAATACAAGAATAACAGTAACGTCAAGCAGAGTCCAACAAAAGATTGTTCTATGAAACTTGAATGCAACAGTTTGACCAGAACTTTCAAGCGAAAGCTACTTTGACATTTTCTCTGACGACACAATAAACGTAAAAAAGTAGAGCGTCTAACTTTCTTTGCTGAATTTAAATGCACGAACGTCACGTCACGAACATCTACTTCCAGACATCTACTGTACAAAAGTCGACATGGAACTCCCCCAATGGGCACTCTAAAGTTTAGATTGGCTATGGGTTAGGTAACCATACCAAATCTGTTATTAACGTGGAAGTTTTGCATTGTCTAAATATAGACGACGACCACATAATCGTTAGTACAACCTTGAATTATTCTATGTTTGGAGGTAAAAAAAAAATCGAAGATTCTATTTTTGTAGGAAATGTCTTTCCCCATCTGCTAGCCTTCCCTTTTTTAGACAATGTAATTTTAGCATAATCTAATTTTACTTTTCTGATCAATATCTCTTCAAACTATGTTTAAAAACTATATGAGGAAGAAGAACATTGTTAGAATACTGTTATAAACCAACAGTTGTAGCCACTTCATAATTATGTTTTCATTGGTTACCGTTAATAGCATTAAATATAATACGAGAACAACCGTTACCAAGGAAACAGTCGTATTTAGTGATTTTCTAGCCAGAAGAATAAAGTGCACTATTCAGTTTGAGCAGAATGCGTTGCAAGCAAAACAACTCGGCAAAGGTAGAAGAGATTACAAACTTAAATACTTTGATCAATGAGTGTGAAACGTGTGATTTGGAACTGGAGTATGTGAGAAAAAGTGTTATAGATCCAATCGATGTGAGTATCATTCAGCGATTGACTCACAAATAAACTTTTTCCGTTTTCATCATGTTCATCCAGTGCCCTTGAGACTTTCTCTTATGATAATTTTAAAATACTTCTTTTAAAATCTCTGTTTTGAATATTAAAAGTCAAGTCACATTTGATCAATGTCTTATCTTCAGTTAAAACCGTGTATCAGTTTTGAAATATTTTACATGTTTTCTAATGTGGTACCACATGTCTACAGCCCCTGATCAATTTGTTTTATCTTTTATCACACAATTTAGCGCCAATTATATCGAGGGCCATTGAAAGCAGCTCCTTGGGCCGCATGTGACACACGGGCTGCGACTTTGAGACTACTTCTGTACCGGAACCATGTGCATGTGCATTTGTAGACTATTTAATAGGAATGGGGTTTACTTACAGTCTCCTTGAATTCAGTTAATGACATGCGCTTGGATGTAGTACTGGCCTTGCTCATTTCCATCCTGGTATCATATAATCGACATCACTACACTCCTAGCAAATTCACTAAATGCTCAGTCACTTTAAGCAGATGGTGAAAAACATTAATGCTTATAGATTTCTGCTCGACCTATGTCTGATATCACGCTTCTGCAGTCTGCGGATTGTCTGTTGGTAGATGGCAGGAGCACCAACCAGGTCTGTGAGTTGTTCGTTGGTAGATGGCACTGTTACCATCCAGGTCTGTGAGTTGTCCGTTGGTAGATGGCAGTGTTACCATCCAGGTCTGTGAGTTGTCCGTTGGTAGATGGCAGTGTTACCATCCAGGTCTGTGAGTTGTCCGTTGGTAGATGGCAGTGTTACCATCCAGGTCTGTGAGTTGTCCGTTGGTAGATGGCAGTGTTATCATTGGATTCTGTAGATTGTCTGTTGCTAGAAGACAGGATCATCATTCTAGTCTGTGGGTTGTCTGTTGCTAGATGACAGGATCACCATTCTAGTCTGTGGGTTGTCTGTTGCTAGATGACAGGATCACCATTCTAGTCTGTGGGTTGTCTGTTGCTACATGACAGGATCATCATTCTAGTCTGTGGATTGTCTGTTGCTAGATGACAGGATCACCATTCTAGTCTGTGGGTTGTCTGTTGCTACATGACAGGATCATCATTCTAGTCTGGGGATTGTCTGTTGCTAGATGACAGGATCACCATTCTAGTCTGTGGATTGTCTGTTGCTAGATGACAGGATCATCATTCTAGTCTTGGGATTGTCTGTTGCTAGATGACAGGATCACCATCTAATTATTGATTTGTGTCACGATATCTACACGAAGCTCCTCAAAAATAAAGTGACAGCTAGTTTATTGCCGTTAACCCCATGATTCCCAGGGCAACAGATCTACACAGACTCAAGAAAGTTTCTACTTTAATTATCCATTCATATTCTAGGCATTCGCTTCGTACCCTCAGAAATAATGATAGGTTAATGATTACAAAGGAGCAGCAGTCAGTGCCACAAACTACATTCTAATATTCGAATTGGTTGACGTGTATACATCATTCCACAGGCAGCAACCTTATGGTTCGCTCTAGGAGTGAAGCGCCATCATCATATCTCATCGCCAGCGCAGATCCATCAGTAAAGCTACATAGCTATTATTCCAAGTATTATGCGATCAAGATGCTGAGCAGCGCATGAGCTGCAGTGGTCAGCGACCCATAGCTGGCTGCTAGCGTCAGGGTCAGCGAACCAGAGCTGCCAAAACCCTTCTACACCTCCACGCGGTGATCCTGGATAACAGGCTGCAACAGGACAGACTGGCTAAGGAGAAGGGATCGAAGAGGGAATGCTAACCCGTTACTCAGAAATGCTAGCTGAAGTCGGATGTGTTGGATCGAAAGGTGCAAATATCGCAGTCAATCTGTAAACTACGACACAACGCATTCCGTTCTCTGGACTACATTCTGCTACTTAAGCCCTTTCATGGTTTGGAAGCGGGAGATTGAGAACGAACCAAGCCATTCCGAGTATTACCATATGTCAGCATTTGAACCCCAAGGTCAGCTACCAACAGTGCACCACTCTCTGCAATCCCTGTCCAGGATTTCGGAACACAGGTTAAACTCTTGTCATTTTACCGCCATTGTTGCTACTTTCATTAAAGTCACAATTGTGATCACCTATTCAATCGATACGCTAACTGCCAATCAATGGTACTCATGCACGCCTGATATGATATGATCACAGTTATAAGCGCTGTCACATCAGTGAGTGACATTCAGGATGCGATCTGTATTGAATTCTAACCAAATGCTCTCAATGCACGTGCAACATTTAGCCTCCGGCAAACACAACGCTGGACACAGGTCTTGTGGTAGGTGGAACTGTTCCTACTAACAGAAGACATGACGAGGTTCGAGTATCAGTCTTGCGACAATCAATAGCTAGGGATAGATAACCAAAATATTGATCTTGCCGAAAGCGGATGTACCGGGCTAAAGTGGATGAACCGAACCGGAAGCTGATGTACCGGGCTAAAGTGGCTGAACCGAACCGGAAGCTGATGTGCCGGGCTAAAGTGGCTGAACCGAACCGGAAGCTGATGTGCCGGGCTAAAGTGGCTGAACCGAACCGGAAGCTGATGTACCGGGCTAAAATGGCTGAACCGAACCGAAAGCTGATGTACCGGGCTAAAGTGCATGAACCGAACCGGAAGCTGATGTACCGGGCTAAAGTGGATGAACCGAACCGGAAGCTGTTGTACCAGGCTAAAGTGGATGAACCGAGCCGGAGGCTGATGTACCGGGCTAAAGTGGATGAACTGAACCGGAAGCTGATGTACCAAGCTAAACTGGATGAACCGATCCGAAAGCTGATGTACCGGGCCGACAGCTGATGTACCTGATCTAGAGCTAGTGTACTTGACCTTAAGCTGATGTACCTGACCTTAAGCTGATGTACCTGATCTAGAGCTGATGTACTTGACCTTAATCTGATTTACCTGACCTTAAGCTGATGTACTTGTACTTATCCCGATGACATCACCTTAAGCTGATGTACCTGACCTTAAGCTGATGTATCTGACCGTAAGCAGATGTACCTGACCGAGAGCTGATGTACCTGAGCTTAAGCTGATGTACCAGACCTTAAGCTGATGTACCTGACCTTAAGCTGATGTAACTGATCTTAAGCTGATGTACCTGACCTTAAGCTGATATAACTGACATTAAGCTGATGTAACTGATCTTGAGCTGATGTAACTGATCTTAAGCTGATGTACCTGACCTTAAGCTGATGTAACTGATCTTAAGCTGATGTACCTGACCTTAAGCTGATGTAACTGATCTTAAGCTGATGTACCTGACCTTAAGCTGATGTAACTGATCTTAAGCTGATGTACCTGCCCTTAAGCTGATGTACCTGACCTTGAGCTGATGTATCTGACCTTAAGCTGATGTAACTGATCTTAAGCTGATGTACCTGACCTTAAGCTGATGTACCTGACCTTAAGCTGATGTAACTGATCTTAAGCTGATGTACCTGACCTTAAGCTGATGTATCTGACTGAGAGCTGATGTACCTGACATTAAGCTGATGTACCTGACCTTAAGCTGATGTACCTGACTGAAAGATGATGTACCTGACATCAAGCTGATGTACCTGACCTAAAGCTGATGTACCTGACCTTAAGCTGATGTACTTGACCTGAAGCTGATGTGCCTGACCGAGAGCTGATGTACCTGACCTTAAGCTGATGTACCTGACCTTAAGCTGATGTACCTGACCGAGAGCTGATGCACCGAACCGAAAGTTGATGTATCCAGCCGACAGTTGATCTATTAATCCGGAAGCGGATGTATTGGTCCACAATGCGCATATAACGTAGTCCAGCTATTACGTGTTGCGCAAATAAAGGTACACCTTAAAACAGAACGATGCTTGGAACGAGGAATAAGCAGTCTTTCTTCTGATCATTCGTGACGTCATCGGTGGGTATTGATACCATCCACGTAACTTGAGTATTTAATCTTACGTGAGACGATATTCTAAAAATAGACGATTTCATGTCTTGAGTTTCCTTTCTTGGCCTGTCTCGTTCCTTGACCTGGCCATATTCCCGACCTTCCTGATCCTAAGTTGGCCAAATTTATTTAAAATTTGGATCTCTTCATTTTGAAGTGGCTATTACTTTACTTGCTTTCTGTTGTTTGACGTGTGCGTGTTTTATGAGTGCTAATCATATGTTTGTCTTTGCTATTGTTGATGCTATTATGTATAAACATTTCCGTTCTTGGAGTTTCTCGCTGTTTCTATTTGTGCCAATTTTTTTTAGTTTCTCTCTAAGACTGGTCGTTGTTTCTATATGTGCCAGGTTCTTTTAGTTTCTCTCTAAGACTGGTCATTGTTTCTATATGTGCCAGGTTCTTTTAGTTGATCGTTATTTCTATATGTGTCAGTTTTTTTTTAGTTTCAACAGACGCCTGTTCATTGTTTGTCTTTCACTGACTCACACAAGCATTAATGATTATGTGTGGAATATAGAAATGTTAGAACACGCATTCCCATATGGAACTCCAAGGAAATAAGAAAGAAGACAAAACTACGGATTTTCAATTCAAATGTGAAGCCAGTCATGCTGTGTGGAACGGACACCTGGAGGATGACCAAAGGCAATGACTGAAGACTGGAGGGTTTTGTCAACAGATGACTGAGAAAGAGTCTTGGAATAAAATGGTTCGACAAAGTTACAAACGACAGACTGGGAGAGAGAGCGGGACAAGGTAAATTGGAACAGGAAATCTTAGGAAGAAAGTGGAGATGGATGGGTCATATTTTAAGAAGCCCTAGGCCAGTATCACCAGGCAATCCCCGTCATGGAACCCCCAGGGAAGGAGAGGCATGGGCAGACCAAGGAATACATGGAGACGAGATCTGGAGGTGGTAGTAAAGATAACAGGAAAAAGCTGGAAGGAAGTGGAAAAGATGGCAGAGGACAGAGCTGCTTGGTGAGGGTTGTTGATGGTCTTTGCACCCCTGGGTGAGAGAACAGGACAGAGCTGCTTGGTGAGGGTTGGTTGATGGCCTTTGCACCCCTGGGTGGTAGAAGGCACAGGACAGAGCTGCTTGGCGAGGGTTGGTTGATGGCCTTTGCACCCCTGGGTGGTAGAAGGCACAGGACAGAGCTGCTTGGCGAGGGTTGGTTGATGGCCTTTGCACCCCTGGGTAATAGAAGGCGAAAGAGAGAGAGAGAGAGTACAATCCTTAAGAATTATGTATGGAATATATAAAAGTTAATACAAGCATTAAGGATTATTTGTGGGTTAGAACAAGCGTGAAGGATTACGTGTTGGCTGAACTTGATAACAAGAAGGTTAGATAGTATTAGAGTTTACCAAAAGTGTTTTAATAGAACTAGGTCATTATCCCAAAGTTGTCAAAAGTAGGCGTGATCAAGGTTAGAATAATGAAAGCATCTTTTTGACTATCAAGATGGTCAGGCCCCTTAGGACATGTCTTTCTTGCAGCGAGGCCTATTTGAGTGTGCCTGTGATAGTACTTTCTATTCTCCTATTCGGAGGTAAATATCGCGATACTGTGTATACGTCTGCTGGCTTTCGAGGGGGCAGAACAAACCCCAGGGTCAGGTGAAACATATTGACAAAGTCACGTCAGGGTCAGGTGAAACATATTGACAAGGTCACGTCAGGGTCAGGTGAAACATATTGACAAAGTTACGTCAGGATCAGGTGAAACATATTGACCAAATCACGTCAGTGCAGGTGAAACATATTGACCAAGTTACGTTAGGGTCAGGTGAAGCATATTGACCAAGTTACGTCATGGTCAGATGAAACATATTGACCGAGTTACCTCAGGGTCAGGTGAAACACACTCACCAAGACCGCCACCTCAAGTCAGGGTTAGGACAAACTTTCTGGTCAAGACCGCCACCTCAAGTCAGGGTCAGTACACACTAACTGGTCAAGACCACCACCTCAAGTCAGGGTCAGTACACACTATCTGGTCAAGACCACCACCTCAAGTCAGGGTCAGTACACACTATCTGGTCAAGACCACCACCTCAAGTCAGGGTCAGTACACACTATCTGGTCAAGACCACCACCTCAAGTCAGGGTCAGTACACACTATCTGGTCAAGACCACCACCTCAAGTCAGGGTCAGGCCAAACTTACTGGTCTCAGGTTCACCCCACGTTAGGGGTCGGGTCCGAGGAGGGGAAGTCCTGCACTGAAACAGGTATCATTGTTTTAAACACCTCTTCTGTTCGTGGCCCACACTCTTTGATGTCCTAACTCATTAACAAATACCAAACAGTTCATTACAAAACTACAATTACAGAGTGTATTTATTTTCCCTGCTCAGATCCACCGGGATGTTTTATATTGTTGAGAAATAATGGCCGCTTGCATCAGCTGTCGCTATACAATTTAGGATCACGATTTGTATATATACAATAAACAGTCAATAAATTACAAACTCCAAAGAAATGCATCCAAATCTCACGAATGATAGCCCCAGAATGGCTCAGCTTCAATCGCATTAGGTGGAAAAACAACGAGGCGATAGCTTACACATTCAACAACTTGGTTACAATTCCAGTCGTGGTATATGGCTGCGAAATATGGAGAAAAAAAAGTCAGTAGGCTGTCCTTTACAGAACGTGGTTTTTACAACCGCCTACCTATTTGGCTGTTATAAGTTTGACAAGTGTGCAATATGGTAGGTTCCCATTAATTTCCGTACGTGGAGGAGCGAGAAAATTAAAACATGTCTGCAAATCTGGACACGAGGGTGATTCGAACCGGGTGTGTTGAGATTGTGAAACGGACGCTTAATACTTAGGCTACGCAGCCTCTGTGAGGTGTGGACCCTACGATATGTGGACATTGTGTGACTTGAAGCGACTCAAGCTATATGCACTCAACGGGCGATGGTACACAGAACAATGCCAATTTCACTATGGGACGGAATCCACAGCACGGTCGTCATAAATGAAATTTGCTCCAATTACGTCACAGATTCGGTGTTGATTAGAGAGTACAGTTGTACACCAATGACAGGTCCACTAGATATGTACAGAGAGGACCAACCAATGACAGGTTCACTAAATATGTACAGAAGGGACCCACCAATGACCGGTCCACTAGATATGTGCAGACGGGACGTTTTGAAGTCTATACATGACCGCCCATTGGATGTTGACACCGCAATAGATGAATTAACAATTCACGGACTAAATATTTGATATCGAACGAGGTTCGATCGGACTGGGTAGCAAGAGAGCAAGAACCGAGGCGTGCACAGTCAACGTTCTGCAAGAACTATCAGTATCCGCATGCTTTGACATTTAATGAGAAATTCTGATCACCTATGGGTATGCCCGGCGTGCAGTGAAGTCGATCTTTAGGAACAGAACAGGTGTGCCGATGACGTGGTACGCTTGCCTAACAATTTATTGACAAGTAAAGTGACGTCATAGTGGCTCTTCAGTTTAAATCATTCAAGCGGGCATCCACCAATGAGATTTTAGGAATGACCTGTGGCAAGACCTTGTTCTGGTATGGTACTCCAAGGAAGAAGATGGAGCAATGACCTTCAAGAAGACCTTGGCCTAGTATGGTACTCAAAGATATGAGATGAGTTTAGACGACAGTTTCTACCTGACAAATGGGGCATGGTGTGCCTGAATAAACATCGGGGTCACAGTATTACAATATGGAATTTTCGATCGAGTGTCCTAGCGGTCAGAAGACCGACATCTACAAGGCTCGGCCACCCCCTCCTCTACAATTCATAAACAAACAAGCAAACACATCAGCAAGCAAGCACATTAACATCATGTACATAAAGGACATCTGGTAAACACAAAACTTCAATTTTCACTTTTCCGAAGTTGTTGTTGTTGATCGAAGCTTTCCCATTCTAAGCTGAATCAACTCTTTACGTCTATTTTGTAGCAGGTTACAGTGGCTCTTCTTGCATCCCGATAACTACTTGATAAGGTAAACATAGGTCCGTCTGGCTGTAGAGCTCCCCATTGAGATGCTCCCCAGTTTTTCTTTGGGTTTTTTTGTTTTTTTTTTTATTGTGTTCACTTTTTTCCTCTATTCCCCAAGGCGGTGTGCGTTGCACTGTGGTTATTATTTATGCGCCAGTCAGCAAAGTGCATTCGACTTCAGCATGCATTTTATGTAAGGGTCTGCTTCCTCCTGCATTTTCTAAGAGTTTGTGTCCCCGGGATAACAGCCGGTGCTGTGAAGGGGATCGAACTCTGCACCTTCACGTGTGCAAGTTGTGCAAAAGTGTGACTGTAGGAGTCAAATGAAACAAAGGGAAGTAGGAAGAGAGATTCAGAGCGAATGAAGATGTGAGCTTCACCTGACCTTAACTACTGTAACTACTACATTATACAATGGTCAGGAAATGATTGGTCCACACTAGTTATCAGCGGGGAGGTAAGGGGTGGGGGGAGTGCTTGAAGAACTTTGCCTGCTGATGTTAACACGCTGTTGCATCTACGTATAATTGATTATTGATTGCTTCAGCTACTCTTCTCTCCCTTTGCACGGGAGATAACCGGAAGAAACAAAACCAATGCCATCACCTTCTCCTTGTTCCGTTCCCGCAGTCCCGAAGTATAGAGCCACAACTGTAGCTTACAACAGGGACCATCAAACCACCTTGCTCGTACTTATGATGGTAGTCTTGTCTTGTCTTGTCTATCAATTGTTGATATCAGGTTGTTTAATCTCATGCACAACTCTTCATAGTAGTATATCACGTTATGCGTGGAGACTCAATTGTCTTATACTGTCTTCCCCAGTAACGGAGGCAAACTCACTGCAAGGCAGACCTCCAAAGGCCATATTAGTGGCACGACTTCTGAACTACCAAACTCACTGCAAGGCAGACCTCCAAAGGCCATATAAGTGGCACGACTTCTGAACCACCAAACTCACTGCAAGGCAGACCTCCAAAGGCAGTGTTAGTGGCAAGGCTCCTGAACGACCAAACTCACTGCAAGGCAGTGTTACATCCGTCTAGGTCATTCCTTATCTTTTGAGATATAGGCTATTGTTACATCCGTCTAGGTCATTCCTTATCTTTTGAGATATAGGCTATTGTTACATCCGTCTAGGTCATTCCTTATCTACACATTAAGAACAGGGCACGAAACCTTCAGGATTGCCGGATTGTCATTTTCTTCAGGATTTGGTTTATACGTTAATCTAATATTATTGTGGGTTTCTATTTAATTGTATATTCGTTTAACTTTCTTCTCTTTGTTTTCGTTTGTGTTGTCGTTTGTTCGATCCCTGACGAATGCATATTTAGGTCGTAGCGTCGATTGACGTTTATTACTGTTCTTATGCCATTATTGGCATAAATTTTGACTGAAGTCTTTCAAACTAGGTGTCTCACTCTCTGTAGACTATGCCCGTGGCGGCCTGTGAGTGACCTCTCCGATGCCCAAGCCTGGGCTTTGAATATGGAGATCCTGGGCTGCCTAAACTGCAGGATCCCCGTCTCGGTCTCAAAGGTGCAGTCCAAAGGAATGCAAAACATGACAATTTGGCACCAGCTCAGCTGCACTACCATAATGAGTTCGCAATGTTGAAACCATTTCCGCAAAGTTCTACAACTCTGGATTTTTTGCATGGGTTTAGTCCCATAGCCCTATCCTCACCCGAGGTTTCCACAAGGCAGTTGAATCATTGCCCGCAGATGCTAGTTACTCGAGACATCCTATGATACTCTCATCGTCTCCCCTAGGCAAACTGCCTGAGCTGCCTAACTAGCTTCGTCTACCAGAGTATACCTGCTCTTAGATTTTCTGCCAGCTACGACTAATGAGCCCAATCTGCCCGCCCAGTTATACCTCCGGGTACTCGGTCTCGCCCCACAGCAGGCTCTGTAAGAAACAGGGCGCCCGTCATGAAAGTTCTGTTGGAGACACAATAATGTAGGAGAGGCCATTGACATGGAAACTTCTGCCTGGCAAGCCGAACAGTGAATCCAGCGGCGATCTCTACACCTGGAAGGGAAGGGCTATATCAGACCCTTCACTCTCCTTTAACGAACGAGACGTCCAGTCCAGACTTCGCTACCCCTCCCTCTCCCCCTCCCCTCTCATATTTCCCAATAATGCAAGTGAATTATGGTTTTCAATAGTTCATAGCGGGAATGCTATATCACATCAGTGGGTTAGATTGTCACAATGTAGGTCAAGTCTGAGAAATTCCGAGTTGTCTTCATTTCAGTCACGACAATAGAAGAGGTAGCTGAAAGGTACGTTCTTTTTTCAATCTGGACAATAGATGTATCAATTTAGAGGGTTGTCCTCGCTTCAATCAGGACAATAAACGAGACGGGTTAGGGGGTTGTCCTCGCTTCAATCAGGACAATAAACGAGGCGGGTTAGGGGGTTGTCCTCGCTTCAATCAGGACAATAAACGAGGCGGGTTAGGGGGTTGTCCTCGCTTCAATCAGGACAATAAACGAGGCGGGTTAGGGGGTTGTCCTCGCTTCAATCAGGACAATAAACGAGACGGGTTAGGGGGTTGTCCTCGCTTCAATCAGGACAATAAACGAGGCGGGTTAGGGGGTTGTCTTCGCTTCAATCAGGACAATAAACGAAACCGTTTAGATGGTTAAGGTTAGGGACATTATGGTGTAACGGATTACCATAGTTCCCATACTAAGTAGCCCATTTCATGTCTAACTATAAGTTGATGCGACCTAGGAGTAACAACTCATGTCTGAGTTTTTTCTTTTTCTTTTTCTTGCGGTTTTGTGTTTTTACTTTTCTGTGTTTCATGAGCTTATTTTCGCCCAGCCAGAAATTGCTCTTCAGGTTGCATCTCCATTTGGATCGGTCTACATCCATGTCTTCCCAAGACGTCATATCCATATCCACTGCTTCATGTCCCGCTTACATGCGTCTTTGAACATCAGCTGTGGTCGACTATCTGTTCTTTTACTGCATGCCAGCTGCCCATAACAAATAATCTTTGGGAATGCGACTGTCTTCCATGCGACCGTCTTCCATGCGACGAACATGACCAAGCCATCGCAGTCTTGGTTGGCGAAGGAGGATGTACATACTTGGCAGACCGTTTCGAGAATGTATCTCTGCATTTGTCTCACTGTCTCGCCATGAGACTCCAAAGATGGATCTCATGCTCTGTAGGTGAATGATGTTGATTCTATGCTCTTGCTTGGCATAGGTTGTCCACGTTTGGCTACCATATAGGATGGTACTGACAACACAGGCATTGTAGACCATGGCCTTGGTCTTGGCTGAAAGTTTTGGGTTTTTACAGACACGTATTTGTGAGACTAGAAAATATGGTAGGGTCCCAATAAATGCGACTGCCTTTCTCAGTGTCTAGGAAGAGCTTATCGTCGGTGAGGGACCCCAGTTTAGTAAACTGGTCCACAGTTGTCAGTTCGTAGTTATCAATAGTGATAGCTGTGGTGACATCTACATCGTGTGCTAGCACCTTTGTTATATTCAGGCTTATTGTGAGGCCTAAATCTTTGCACGCCTCGGAAAAGTGATCTATCAAGATCTGGAGCTCCTGCTGACTGCAAGTGACAGTTGCAACGTCATCAGCAAATAACAAGTCCCTGGCAGTAACTTCCCTGATCTTGGTTTTTGCTTTGAGTCTGCCAAGATTAAACAAACGAGCGTCTGCTCTAGAGTGAAGGCAAATCCCTTTCATTACATAACTATATCCGTGCTTCAGTAGCAGTTCAAAGAATAGTGTCCGAACCAGAACGCAGCTTTGTTTAACACCACTGCGAATACTGAATGGCTGTGATGCATTACCGTCAAATAGCTAACATACTAGAACAGAAGAAATAGTTAACATACTAGAACAGAAGAAATAGCTAACATACTAGAACAGAAGAAATAGCTAACATACTAGAACAGAAGAAATAGTTAACATACTAGAACAGAAGAAATAGTTAACATACTAGAACAGAAGAAATAGTTAACATACTAGAACAAAAGAAATAGTTAATACACTAGAACAGAAGAAATAGTTAACATACTAGAACAAAAGAAATAGTTAACACACTAGAACAGAAGAAATAGTTAACATACTAGAACAGAAGAAATAGCTAACATACTAGAACAGAAGAAATAGCTAACATACTAGAACAGAAGAAATAGCTAACATACTAGAACAGAAGAAATAGCTAACATACTAGAGCAGAAGAAATAGCTAACCACGACTACGGGATGACGTCATCTCTTCTCTCGTGACAATAGCAAGACAAGGCCTTGAGGGTTCTGTGAGATAGAGACACTGCCCCCTTCATAGTGTGACACGACTATCAGTGCGGCTTGACCCGTCAATGGTTGTTGTTGTTGTTGTTGTTGAATGCGCACAATGAGTAAGTTAACTCTTTTGTGGTCCATGAAAAGGACGTTAAGAGGCAGGTTGAAGTAGCTGTCCTCACATCCCGAACATGCTGATGAAGGTGGACCAAGGTCCTCGAGCCGGTTGTGCTATGTTTAGTTTCATCGGCGTGGTGCTCACTACTACGGGGATCACATCGATCTACATCTAGTCAGCCAGGATGCCTTGAAAACAGCCTGTTTCCAAGGATCACTACATGGAAGAGAGATTATGGTCTTTGTCAGTGAATTAACCCTAACACGACGTCCTGGTCAGTATCTTGTGCCTGACTGGACTAAGGTCTCAGTTCCCACACCCGTCAATGGTAGAATACTGTACAAATGATGACACTAAACATCTATTCCTTCATGAAGACCAACATCCTGCTGAGCGTTGGGTAGCCATCAAGGGGTTGAGAGACAATCAATATCATCATCAAGTGTCGTGCCAAACATCGCTGATGATGGTTGCTGAATGAATTAATACATGAATCGAAGCTGTAGAGGTACTGAAGATCAATAGTTACCTTTTTCAGGTGTAGAGGTAGTTGATGTATGACAGCAGCAGGACTATGGCAAGAGGAAACAAGTCCATGTTACCATCAAAAGGTCTTCGTCAGTGACAAAAAACAAACGAAAACAACTAACAAATCACACCAAAAACAAAGATACGAGAACAGCAAAGATGGCGCCTGCCAGGCGGAGGGTCTAACTTTTGTCTCGTGTTTTAGTCCATCATGGAAGCCACCAGGACACGGATCTGGCTAGAATTCACAATAGTCGAAGACTTACACCTATGTCCACAGAAATGTTTCCCCTTTAGATTAGTTAGTTCGTTCATTGTGTAGTGTGTAACCCGATTATCGTGGCATGATCATCTTCTATATGAAACAGTATTTCGATTACAGTGTGTCATATCTTTCCACGATCAAGTGTACACGGCTGAACTTCACAATATTGGGGCCCTTCGACCTGTTTGTTGACAGTGTCGGTTTTGGTGTGCCTAGAAAATGTACACACAAGCCAATAATGAACTAACACATCGACCGGTTAGCAACATGCCGAAGACACATCGCTCATACTCTGAGTGATGCCCCTACGACCTCTTGGGTTAACGGGAAAGACAAAACAAGGGAGTAGAAGAAACAGGTTTGTATGTAAACTGCAGAGTCTTCTAAACCAGTATAAAGATGTTCAGTTAAAATAATGCCGTCTAAGTTGGCTGCCATTCCAAGGAAGAGGTCAGGAAAGTGTGAGCCACCGTATGCCAGATATGAAAACAGAGTTGACCAAACAAAATTTGTTTTTGTTCCCGTGCGGTCACTGAGCACCAGCCCATATATGCTTTAATCGGCTGTTGACCTTCAGTAACGCCGGAAATTCAATTGATTGATCTAGTCATTCAAAACCAGGTTATCTATTGAGCGTATCATCACTTAATTGTTGCGCGTTTTCTCAGCCAGTTACACACGTCATCCACGATTGTTTCTCTGTCTTACTTAGTCTCTCTTTCTCGATTCACACGGGTTTTCCCAGACCCTTTGTTCCATGCATGTGTTCAATGTGGTCCTAGATTTAGGTTTAAGCTAACCAGCCGACAGCTTAGGGCATTACAATCCACAGCGGCCTTTTACAATTTCAGAATTTTCTTTAAAAGTATCCATATGATGTAGATATGAAGCATACGAGAGAACCTTTGCACTTCCGAGATTGCGTCAAGTAACATTATTCGGGCAAAGAAATCATTTGTCACGTAGATCTGTATTCAATATCTACCAAGATCTGTTTCAAATCATCTTTCAAAATATGTACCAAATCACCTTCCAAAATCTGCATCAAATCACCTTCCAAAATCTGCACCAAATCTCCTTTCAAAATCTGCACCAAATCATCTTCAAGGAGATGTATCAAAATTTATGAGGCCTGGTACAAGACAATCTCTGATCGACGTCATTTCTGCGGGACCACCTTTACATTTCCTCATCCTCCTCCTCCTTCTTCTTCTTCTTCTTCGTCTTCTTCTTCTTATTCTTCTTCTTTCCCTTTTTCGCTAAGTGTGAAGCATGGGATCACCCCTTGCAGGAAGCCTGTATCCGACACGTGAAGTGGTGGTTTAAATAACAACAATTTTGCTGGATATGTCTGTTAGCCTCTTCAATATTCGTTTACGACATGTGAAAATATGTAGGCATCTGATGTGTTTATGTACATTCACCTGTAACGGTAAACATATGAATACACCACTTGTCCATGTTTGTATGCATACATCTGTAACGGTAAACATATGAATACAACACTTGTCCATGTTTGTATGCATACATCTGTAACGGTAAACATATGAATACACCACTTGTCCATGTTTGTATGCATACATCTGTAACGGTAAACATATGAATACACCACTTGTCCATGTTTGTATGCATACATCTGTAACGGTAAACATATGAATACACCACTTGTCCATGTTTGTATACATACATCTGTAAGGGTAAACAATTGAGTCGACAGATAACGTCTTTATATACACACATTTATAAGGATAAACAGATTTCTGGAAATAATTGTCGCGTTTATACTTTCATGTGCAGGGATCAACGGAAATACGAAAATACGTTGTGTGTTTACATTTATGTAAGGGTAAACAGTTGTAAGAAAATAACATGATACATCCACATGTTGAGAAGAATAAATGACAATATAAAAACATGATACCAAAAACAAGGCTATACACAAAGCAGTAACATTACGTCAACTTGCATTTCGTTTCTAGGAAGGAACAGGTGGTGCGAAGGTCAAGGTTAAATGCGGTAGTTCATTGAAGTCTGGAATTTAATTTCTCATTTCTACTGGGCTTTGCTTCTTTGTCTTTGTGTGTGGGTGGGGGAGCAGGAGGGGGAGGAGGTAGGAATGTTTGTTCTAGTGTTTCATCACCTATCATTCACCACTCCAGAAGGAGTTGAGGTTGTAAATACAGTTGGGCTCCTACCAGGAAGCATGTGTCCGAGAACGTTCACGATCTTGTAACAATGGTTTCTGTGCCAATTTGTTTTATTTGCTGGTTGTCGTGACCCACGCACAACTCTACTCAGTTGTCTGTTACGACATGCAAAGTACTCTCGATATCCAAGATATTCGTGCGGAGACCTTCACCTTCCACATATGTTCTCTCTTAGCGGATTCTAGTGACTTTTCTTTTATTTTAAGACGTTCTGAAGAAGGTGGTCTCGGTCCTTTTAGCTGTAGTGCAATGCAAGGAGTCTTGGTATGCGTTTCAATACGAGGATAACAGTGTAGATCCCACCTCACTGGTATGGTGTCTATAACAAGTCTGTGGTCGTCAGTATGTTGCACCTGACTCTGATCTGAGGTGAAGTCTTGGTCAGTATGTTGCACCTGACGGATCTGAGGGGGAGTTTTCGTCAGTTTGTTGCACCTGACTCTGATCTGAGGGGGAGTCTTGGTCAGTTTGTTGCACCTGACTCTGATCTGAGGTGAAGTCTTGGTCAGTTTGTTGCAGCTGACTCTGATCTGAGGGGGAGTCTTGGTCAGTTTGTTGCACCTGCCTCTGATCTGAGGGGGAGTCTTGGTCAGTTTGTTGCACCTGACTCTGATCTGAGGGGGAGTCTTGGTCAGCATCTTGCACATGGAACCCACTACACGGAACCCACTACACGGAACCCACTACATTGAACCAACTACAAAGAACCCACTACATGGAACCCACTACATGGAACCTACTACGTGGAACCCACTACATGGAAGCCACTACTTGCTAGAAACATGCTGTGACATACTCTTACCTCCCACGTATTCTGAAATTCTCACAGGGTATTTCCCGGCCTTAAACAAATGTATTCTAACCAGAAACATTTCTTAATCACACCTAAAACGCGTCCAGACAGGTAAGGCAGTCATATAGCAGACACTAATGTCAGCCATGAAGTGTGAGAGATTCCACTCTACTTGATCACAGCTGTATGTTAGGTTGGCTGACAAATTATCTTCCTAGTTGCCTCCCTTCCCCAACGTTAAGCCAGGTACCCATTTACAGCTGAATCAACTAGAAGATGTCTAGAAAGCGTATTGAACACGGCAGATTTGCAGTGAGAAGCGAGTTCTCTACCACTCTGCCAATCCCATTCTCCACATGTTTGGGTTTTGATTTTGCTGAGCTGCATGAATGTAACCATGATAGACTAATGTAACCATGATAGACTAATGTAACCACGATAGACTAATGTAACCATGATAGACTAATGTAACCATGATAGACTAATGTAACCATGATAGACTAATGTAACCATGATAGACTAATGTAACCATGATAGACTAATGTAACCATGATAGACTAATGTAGCCATGAGTATATAGATAATGAGAACACAACTTGAGCTGTTTCGGTTATGGCGATAGTCGGTGGATCAGTAGCAACGTTGCAAATGCTGATTGAAAAAATTAATAGGACATCTGAATAGTTTGGCATGAGCATAAACACATCGAAGAAAAAGACTTTGGTAATATCCAAGCAACACAGGCAAATAAATATGGAGAAATAATTGAGCATATACCGAAGTTGACATATTTGGCGCAAACCATAACAGAAGATCCTCGTAATGAAACAGAAGATCCTCGTAATGAAACAGAAGATCCTCGTAATGAAACAGAAGATCCTCGTAATGAAACAGAAGATCCTCGTAATGAAACAGAAGATCCTCGTAATGAAACAGAAGATCCTCGTAATGAAACAGAAGATCCTCGTAATGAAACAGAAGATCCTCGTAATGAAACAGAAGATCCTCGTAATGAAACAGAAGATCCTCGTAATGAAACAGAAGATCCTCGTAATGAAACAGAAGATCCTCGTAATGAAACAGAAGATCCTCGTAATGAAACAGAAGATCCTCGTAATGAAACAGAAGATCCTCGTAATGAAACAGAAGATCCTCGTAATGAAACAGAAATCAAGACAAGGACTGCAATGGTGAAGAAAAAAAGGGATTAAGAATAAACAGAAATTGTTAACCTCAAAGAAAATCAGGATAGAACCGAGGAAAAGAATAATTGCCACTCATATATGGCCAATTGTGTGGGGCTGAAACATGGACTCTAGCAACAAAAAAAAGGTGAACAGAGCTTGGAAGCGTTTAAAACGGGGTGCTACCGTAGAATGGAAAGCGTGAGATGGACAGAAAGAAGATCCAATGACAATGTACTCAATGACGTGTGCGCACAAAGACAAATTTTGCATTGGATACAAAAACGTCGGTTGAGTTGGCTGGGTCACTATATGAGACGTAAAAGTCTTCTACAGAAGATACTAGAGAGCAGGATTCAAAGGAAGAAAGAACCGCGGCGAACAAGACTCACCCTTACATCTCAGGCATGTAGGTAAAGTAAGAACTTATGTTGAAATGACAAAATATACAGAGGATAGGGTCAAAGGGAGAGACAACAGAAGATAGGGTCAAAGGGAGAGACATATTCAGACAACCTTACAACCAGTCTCAGGACCGATCATCCAGAGAATCGGGGGAAGGGTCAAAGTGAGAGACATAATCAGACAACCTTACAACCAGTTTCAGGACTAATCATCTAGAGAATATGGGGAAAGTGAGAGACATACTCAGACAACCTTACAACCAGTCTCAGGACTAATCATCTAGAGAATAGGGGGAAAGTGAGAGACATACTCAGACAACCTTACAACCAGTCTCAGGACTAATCATCTAGAGAATAGGGGGAAAGTGAGAGACATACTCAGACAACCTTACAACCAGTCTCAGGACTAATCATCTAGAGAATAGGGGGAAAGTGAGAGACATACTCAGACAACCTTACAACCAGTCTCAGGACTAATCATCTAGAGAATAGGGGGAAAGTGAGAGACATACTCAGACATAACCAGATGATGATGTTATGACGAAGTTGGTTTAAATAGTCGCCACAAACGGTCAATGAATGAAAGCGTGTTAAGATGTATTTCTCTGTTACAGAACGCCCAAGCTAAACCAGGTGAATGGGCTCTCAACTCCTGTACCCTCCCGAGGTCGATAAATGTTGTTTGTCCCTCCAACTCTACTTCTCCTATCTCTGTGGGTTCTAATCCAGCACATACCTGGTAATGTTGTTAGGTTTTTTTATGTTATTTTTCACTTGGCGTGGAGAGCTGAAAGCGGTACCCGTAATGAAATTAATGTCATGAAAGGCAGAACTCGGGACTAGCAACATCACCATGTAAACAAAACATATTGCCACTATATTCAGTCACTGCAAACGCTCGGATACAGGTTTCTTATAAAGTATCACCCGCGGATTGAGATACGTGCTCCAAGCTGGAGCCAAACGGTGAGTGATTGCACATGTTCACAAGCAGGATTACGTTCACATGGACCGACTGCAGTGGTGGCTTATCCTTCATGTAGCACAGACAAGTTGAATAATTTGTTGGGATGGACCAACTGCAGTGGTGGTTTATCCTTCATGTAGCACAGACAAGTTGAATAATTTGTTGGGATGGACCAACTGCAGTGGGGGCTTATCCTTCATGTAGCACAGACAAGTTGAATAATTTGTTGGGATGGACCAACTGCAGTGGGGGCTTATCCTTCATATAGCGGAGACAAGTTGAATAATTTGTTGGGATGGACCAACTGCAGTGGGGGCTTATCCTTCATATAGCGGAGACAAGTTGAATAATTTGTTGGGATGGACCAACTGCAGTGGTGGCTTATCCTTCATATAGCGGAGACAAGTTGAACAAAAATGGTGGGATGGACCAACTGCAGTGGTGGCTTATCCTTCATGTAGCACAGACAAGTTGAATAAATTGTTTGGATGGACCAACTGCAGTGGTGGCTTATCCTTCATATAGCAGAGACAAGTTGAATAAATCCCAACTCTTACATCAAATAAATATCTTGTCTGTGCATTGCGTGTTGACTGCAGGGACAATTGACATTTATTTCTTAGTTCTATAATCTATAAATTTTCTTAATTGATTCCATCGGTATAAGAGTACAGACAGACCAGATAGACAGACTAGACATACTAAACAAACTAGACAGTCTAGACAGATTAGACCAAACAGACTAGACAGATTCAACATACTATAGTTCGTTCCAAAATTGATGAACACCGTTAGCGTTAAATAATCCCCTTTGACAAAATATAATCGCACTGATTTGCGGGTATTAATAATAGTCATGACCTTAAGAAAGTACTGTATGCCCATCTAAAACTGTTTTCCTGTTAGTTATTACTTATTTGGGATTAGTAAAATAACACTTTTCTGGATTTGGTATCCGTAGCAAGTTTTCCAGTAACACATTCAATTATTCCGTTCAATGTGTAATATCGCTTTCAAAAGCTACGTTATTTGCAGTGAGGAATCGGAAATTTTGTGAAAAACAATACAAGCGAGTCGCTCACATTTCGTTTGCATGTATGTGGCTTATCTACGCATCATTTGTTTTCCGTTATGAGATATTGAACGAGCTACTTTCTGATCAATTTACTAATGAGCTTGAAGTGCAAATTGATGACGATGCAGAAGGTGACAGTACTATTGTACAGTTGCTTCGCAGAAAAGCCAGAAGGGAACATTTAAATCAAGACAGACTAGATCCTAGGATGAGAACACAACATCCTCTAGGCATAGAGAGAATATATTTTTCCCGGTTGAATAAAACATGACTTACAATTTGCAAATAATAAAACCAAACAAGGCAGGAAAAGGAAAACCCTTCGAAATGAGCTTGTAAGATTTCACAAACAAACGGTTCGGTGGCAAAGATATTGCCATATTGAAATTTAAAAAAACTCCTTTATGGAGAGTTGTTAGGTACAGAGGTTTCACGTTTCGGAAATATGTTAGCGGCAGGAACATAGTTTGTGAAGAACAGCACCTCATTGTACGATGCAAATACTTTAGGCAGATTCGTGAGCGCAGGATGGAAAGCTAGGATAGAGTACATGTGGATGAATCGTTGGTAAATGCTCACCATACATATGAGAATGAATGCTAATCACTGGATGGATACAAGAGAAGGGAAATTCCAAGTAGCAAAGTTAAAGCATTGTAAGCGCTCATTCAGATAGCAAACAAAATGGTCTTATAAATGGCGCAGAACGTCTTTGTCAAGCACAGTTCACAAATGGTAGGGACTCCCCACTGAAGTGAATGGAGATATTCTCAGGAACTGTTTGAGAAACACATTTCTTCTCACTCTGGATATGCCGTCATGTCTTGTACTGAACAACACATCCTATCATAATATTGTAGCGCAGGAAGATAAAATGCCAACTTCACCAAGCACGAAACAAGTAATCTTGAATTGGCTTGCAAAAGAAAATATTCATTTTTGTCCCAACAATTGACAAGCATAATTTTTGCAGCTTGTGGGACGGACTATAAAGACAAAGATGTTTTTAATTGACAAGATAATTACAGGGCATGACCCCACTTCTCTTTGACTACCACCGTACCATTCACCCATCAACCCCATAGAACTTGTGTGGGCTACAGTCAAAGGTCAAATTCCCGCCCAGAACAAAACATTCAAACTGTTTGATGTTAAACTGAACTTAACGTCTTTGTACTGGTTTAGAAGACTCAGCAAAGTCTGTGTACAACCAGTCACTTGAATTTTCACTTGAAACTCTCTCAAAAATAGATATTGAGTGTTGAATTAAATGTGAAGATCACGTGCTCCGAGCGGAGGAAGCACATTGACAACTAGTTAGGTTGCATTTTATCTAGCCCTCAGCAGAAGGAAATTTCTTCGAGTCGTCAAATTCAGAATAAATCAGTTCACATGCCAATCTCAGTTGCTGATACCTCCACAAGCTACATCACAGTATAACAACTACATCCTTATGAATACAAACTTTATTACTGCGTCCCACTAAAGTACTTTAACTGGTGAAGAGTGAAATAACGACAATTCAATGCCTTTTCTGTTGAAGGTTCTGCAATATACAAGTGGATCATCTCAGTTATATTCGCATCAATAAACACAAAGATGTTTTTCAGCGGCATGAAAAGATGAAGTGGTCCACGTTTGGGAGGGGAGGGACAACTGGCACTTTTTCTGTATTCTACAACGAAGATCTCAAGGTCACAGCCTCGTTCAGGACCCATGCTGTAAAAAGAAGCATAACACAATTCGATAGCAAAACGACCTTTAACTTCACAAATAGTCGTGGAGTAAAGCTCCCTACGTCTCATTGAATGTTACCACATGTAGTATGGATACGCCTTTGGAAAAGGCCGCCATCATTTATTGTATTACTGTAAAATCTCAGGTTTTGTTAACATTGTTTTGTGCATATGCAAAATTATAAAACAAAAACGGATCTATATGCAAAAACTATGAAATGTTAGGGTCGTGAGAAATACAATACTGCTTGCAAACGTTGGCAGTTATAAGTGTAGTCGTTTTGGGAGAAAATTGAGCGAGAATGTGTTCAACAATTTTGAAACGAACTATAGGCAGAGAGACTATACAGACATACTAGACAGACTAAATGGAATAGGCAGGAAGACAAACAGACTTCTGCTACAGATGAGATCATCAGCTTGTGTCCAGCATTTCACCGCCAGGTCTTGGTTTTCTGGCTTGGTCAGAATATAAAATGTAAACCCTAAACTGGTTCTGCTGTATCCTTGTGGCTGTAGTCGGGAAGGGGTGGTGCTGGTTAGTGACTGTGGTCGGGGAGGGCTGGTGCCGGCTAGTTTCTGTGGTCGGGGAGGGCTGGTGCTGGTTAGTGTCTGTGGTCGGGGAGGGCTGGTGCTGGTTAGTGACTGTGGTCGGGGAGGGCTGGTGCTGGTTAGTGACTGTGATCGGGGAGGGCTGGTGCTGGTTAGTGTCTGTGGTCGGGGAGGGCTGGTGCTGGTTAGTGACTGTGGTCGGGGAGGGCTGGTACTGGTTAGTGACTGTGGTCGGGGAGGGCTGGTACTGGTTAGTGACTGTGGTCGGGGAGGGCTGGTGCCGGTTAGTTTCTGTGGTCGGGGAGGGCTGGTGCTGGTTAGTGACTGTGGTCGGGGAGGGCTGGTGCTGGTTAGTGACTGTGATCGGGGAGGGCTGGTGCTGGTTAGTGTCTGTGGTCGGGGAGGGCTGGTGCTGGTTAGTGTCTGTGGTCGGGGAGGGCTGGTGCTGGTTAGTGTCTGTGGTCGGGGAGGGCTGGTTCTGGTTAGTGTCTGTGGTCGGGGAGGGCTGGTGCTGGCTAGTGACCAGTTCATTCCCTTATTGGACGTCAGGTTATCATTTAGAACTGGATTGAATAAATCCTTGTCTCCGTGAGTCGTGAGGAGCAAATGAGTACATGAGTTGCATGCATTTCATAAAATGTAACTAAAATGAGTTATGCATGGAGTAAGTAACTTCAAGGTATTTTGTGTAACACTTAAAGTGATTTAGTTTTGGCTTCAGTGCGGGACTGTTGCAATGGTGGTCATATGCTCTGGAAGGAGCCACGTGGAGATAAGCCTGCAGCTTGTTGTGAACGGAGATTGAGAGAGGTTCTTTTGCATCGATGGGCAAACACTCTAACCTGTCAGTTACCCCAGACATAACGAACAATAAATACAAAAATCGGAAAAGGCCACATAAACATTGAAAGCTTGGTTCATGCCTGACACACAGGCAGCATTAGGTGTCTGGTTACGTCAATCAGCACATGTCCTGATCAGATAAGAAAGTTATGACAAGGCAAAATGGGAACAGTTCTTGGTGCATCTCGAAAGGGAGACATCAAACATCGTATCAGGTTTCTCAACAAATGTCAGCAGACATAACAAATAGTAAGGAAAATATCGACCCGCGTAGGGAATTCTTGAATCTGACAATTTAACATGCATATAATAGGTCAAAGGTCATGATGTTTCTGGCACTTCCTGTTCGGAGAATTTGATAACAGGAATGTCGTGAATGGATAAAGTCTGAAACTGGGTCGGCACCAAGTTTACATCCGGGCATTTGGTTGGTAAACGACGCATAAAAATGGTTTCTTCGTCCATTTCGTCATCTTTCTCCTCTATGCTGTCTTGAGGGGAGATTCTTCGAGCAGAACTGGCACTGCTTTCACTTCCTAAACTAGCACTGCGCATGCTGGGAGCTAATCTGTCCCGCCCTGCAACACGTGACTCGCTAATTAACCCTGGCTCTGTATGCTTCCGTTGTAATCTGTGCCTGCTCATTTGAGACAACCCGGAACTACTTAAACGTCCATTTCCCGCAGCTTGTCTAACAGATGTGGGTATTTCCTGTCTAACAAACTCATTGAAAATGGAATTTGTCTTCTGGTCAATGCTATAGTCCCGCAGCAAATATTGACCTCTGTGACCTCTAGGGTGAGATTTGAAGAATCTAGCAAAAACTGAAATTTTATTGTGGGTGGAACCATCTTCTGTTCTGTCTCTGGAATGTATATCAGTTCTGAGTTCTGCTTCCGGTTCCTGTATGCTTTCATATACGTGAACCGCTTGTTTATCTCTGGAATATTCCCGCCTTTTCTTAGAAGCTGTTTTCGCGCCTCGACGATCAAAATGTGATGATGAGGGAGACGGTTTCCAAAGAGGATCGGTTTTTGATTGTGCTGTTGATCCGTTGTTGCGTCGAACTGCCGGATGAGGTGACGTCATGCCAACATCCGTACCTGTTCCTACAGCTCCCTGGTGTCCACAGGTACGACAAACAGCTTCTCCTCTCTCCATACTCGTTTTTCTATCTCTCCGGGTGGCAATCCCTTCCCCGCACTCAACGCTCGCTCTCATGTCCCACTTGATGTTCTCGTGATCTCCGACCTCTTTAGAACCTTGCTGCTGGTTCTCCAAAGATTTGTACCCACTGTCGGCTTTCATCTGTCTAAGCTTGCTGGCCTGGCTCTCGTTTGTGCTGTCTGTATTGTCTGTCGTGGTCGATGACTCAAATGAGGTCGTTGTCATTTCGTACCTGGAAGTGTCCGAGATGTCTCCGTCAGTCTCTACGCTGTCGAAGCTGTTCTCAACGCTCGTTGACTGGTTGCCTCTTCTAAGACGATCTCCCATGACGTTTCTGTAGTTCTGACGACGATTCTCATAGTTCGGATGCAGGAAGTTGACGTGGTTGAGCGGTTTGGATGACGAGATCTCGAACTGAATCCCACTGTCTCTATGGTCACTCGGACATGGCTCGCTTTGAGCGCTTGATTCAAAAGATGTGGTGTTTGGTGTCACGTGCTCTCTGTCCGGGGATTCGTCTGGGGACGTCAGATCTTCCATTCTGATAGTATCGCTACATTCTTCTTCCTCTTCTAAAGTAGTTCGCAGTCGCCACAAGGCGCGGTACTTCCTGTTTCCGTTTACAGTCTCAGCATCATCTGAATGATTCTGCTCCCGTCTGTCCTCGACCATTGGGACGCCATCAAACTCAAGGTCACAGACGAAGGCACTCGTGTCCTCGTTGAGCTGTTCAAGACTACCCGTGTCATTGTACCTGACCTTTGAAGCCGTAGGCGAGGTCAACTCCGATACTAAGTCACAATCTGTGTTATAAAACGGACCTTTGGAAAATTCTGTTATTTTTAGAACGTCATAATCTTCCAGATAGTCATCGTATTTCAGGACCTTGCAGCTTTCACGGTAAGAGTTGTGTCGTGGGGAATCTAGACTGTGGGAGTTATGTCTTGGAGAATCTAGACTGTGGGAGTTGTGTCTTGGGGAATCTAGACTGTGGGAGTTGTGTCTTGTGGAATCTAGACTGTGAGAGTTCCCTGGTCTATATAGCTTTTTAGACAATTGTGCGTTCTGGAGCGACCAAGATTCAGCCTGGGATCGTGCTCTGTCCAGACGTCTCAGAAGCCGCTGGTGCAGCTCTTCAGAACTGTTAGTGCTGTAAGAGAGACTATCCCGACTGTGGGCGTGTTGGTGGACCTCCACGGACACCTGCGTACGGACAGGTCTGTGGACTGGAAAGGCAGATCGTCCTGTGTCTTTGATTGGCCTAAAGGGGGAGGGCGGGGAGTTCATAGTGTCCTCTCCACGGTGTGAGTGCAAGGGGGATATGCTTGGAGGAAACTCTAAAACTGGCCTCACTGGAGGGGACGACGATGACCTTGTGTCTTCTTTTATTGAGCTTTGTGCGGAGGACGGGGAATTAATGCTAGCTCTAGCAATCCGGCAGTTTGGAGAAGGTGTATCCCGTGAATCTCTAGGCTGTCGAAAGTGTTCATCTGGGTGTTCGATCTCTCGGCCGTGGCGGGGAAGGCCGTCTCTTTCTGCTGTTGCCCTACACAGATCATGCTGTTGTTGTTGATGAAGGAGTTGCTGCTGGTGATGTTGTTGCGACTGCAGAACTTCAAGTCCTATTTCCGTCTGGAGTGTGCTAGGGGTCGTGAAACGTTCGTCGAACGAAGAAAACCTGAACTGGGGGTCATCCAACAGGATACGGCTTTGAGGTGTGGAGCCGGCCCCTCCCATTGAGTACTGGCGGGGCAATGACCGACCAATTTTGGAATGCTTCAGGTAGTGGTAGTCGCCATCATTGTACCTGGGAATCAAATATTAACAAATTATGTACAGAAAAATATGCTTACACAAATAATATTGTTACCACTACTTTTATTTCTTTTACAACTGATGAAAGTAACATTTTTGCCACTGCTGGTACAAATAATATTGTTACCACTACTTTTACTACTTTTAATAATAATACAAATAATATTGTTAGCACTACGTTTACTACTAATACAAATAATATTGTTATCACTACTTTTACTACTAATACAAATAATATTGTTACCACTACTTTTACTACTAATACAAATAATATTGTTACCACTACTTTTACTACTTTTAATAATAATACAAATAATATTGTTATCACTACTTTTACTACTAATACAAATAATATTGTTAGCACTACTTTTTACTACTTTTACTACTAATACAAATAATATTGCTACCACTACTTTTACTACTAATACAAATAATATTGTTAGCACTACTTTTTACTACTTTTACTACTAATACAAATAATATTGTTGCTACTACTTTTACTACTAATACAAATAATATTATTAGCACTACTTTTTACTACTTTTACTACTAATACAAATAATATTGCTACCACTACTTTTACTACTAATACAAATAATATTGTTACCACTACTTTTACTACTAATACAAATAATATTGTTACCACTACTTTTTACTACTCTTACTACTAATACAAATAATATTGTTAGCACTACTTTTTACTACTTTTACTACTAATACATATTAAATTGTTACCACTACTTTTACTAATAATACAAATAATATTGCTACCACTACTTTTACTACTAATACAAATAATATTGTTACCACTACTTTTACTACTAATACAAATAATATTGTTACCATTACTTTTTACTACTTTTACTACTAATACAAATAATATTGCTACCACTACTTTTACTACTAATACAAATAATATTGTTACCACTACTTTTACTACTAATACAAATAATATTGTTACCATTACTTTTTACTACTTTTACTACTAATACAAATAATATTGCTACCACTACTTTTACTACTAATACAAATAATATTGTTACCACTACTTTTTACTACTTTTACTACTAATACAAATAATATTGCTACCACTACTTTTACTACTAATACAAATAATATTGCTACCACTACTTTTACTACTAATACAAATAATATTGTTACCACTACTTTTACTACTAATACAAATAATATTGTTACCACTACTTTTACTACTAATACAAATAATATTGTTACTACTACTGTTACTACTAATACAAATACTATTATTACCACTACTTTCACTACTAATACAAATAATATTGTTACCACTACTTTTACTACTAATACAAATAATATTGTTACCACTACTTTTACTACTAATACAAATAATATTGTTACCACTACTTTTACTACTAATACAAATAATATTGTTACCGCTACTTTTACTACTTTTACAGCTGATACAAATAATGTTGTAACCATTACTTTCACTACTAATACAATGAAAATGTCTACCTCTGCAATAACTACTTTTACTATTACTACAAATAATATTGCTACTGCTAATATATTACAATTACTCATGTACGTCGAGTTAGAGTGCAGGTAGAGCCCTCGTTGTTCACAGTAAAGGTGCTGGGTGCAAATCTCGGTACAGGTACGCTTCAGTGTTCCAGATGTAACCTGTACATCATTTGGCAAATGCTTCGCGAAGATTGGAACTGCACACCATTACTGCTGCTACTACTACTACTATTACTACTATCACTATTACTACTACTACTATTACTACTACTACTATTACTACTATACTACTACTACTACTATTACTACTACTACCACTATTACTACTACTACCACTATTACTACTACTACTATAACTACTACTACTACTATTACTACTGCTGCTATTATTTACCGCTAATATTATTACTACTACTACCACTACTAATACGACCACCACTACTAACACACCACAACTGCCTTTACTACAAGTACTACTACTACTACTACAACTATCACTACTACTACCACTATTACAACTACCACTGCTACTGCCACTGCTAACACCATAACTACTACTGCTACTGCCACTGCTAACACCATAACTACCACTACTTTTAGTGCTACTACTACAACTACTACTATCGCTGCTACCACTACTACCATTACTACTACTACCACAACCACTACCACTGATACTTCTACTACAACTACCACTACTGCTTCTACTACAACATACACTACCTACCACCAACTCTACTACCACCACCACTACTACCACCACTACTACAGCTACCACTATTTCTACTAATTCTACTACAACATCTACTACTAGTACTGTAATGGCCGTGACGGACAAAAGCCGCTTCAGCGCCATTCTCGCGTTTGGAATAAAACCCAGCAAACGGGGTGCAGCTAATAACAGTATTGTAAATACGGTGTGTATTCAATAACTCGCAAGTGGCCTGTTAAATTGGATTCTATAATGATACATATATTGACATTGTTCATTGGAAGGACCTAGGGAGTAAACCCTGAGGAAGAAACTGGAGCTGGTTTCCCTAAGGTACTGTAGTGGTGGTTTCATCTTCAATCTGATCACTCACATCAGGGGTGTGTCTACCTAGCTATGTGAAACCTGGACTTGACGGGTGAAACCATGCTCTGGTTTAACGGATAGGGCTTTGAATTCCAGCAAAGTTAAGTGGAACCATGGCGATACACCCAGAATGCTCTGGTCATGCACTTTATCATATACTGTATCATGCACTGTATAAAACACTGTATCATGCACGGTATCATGCACTGTATCATACACTGTATCGTGCACTGTATCATGCACTGTATTATACACTGTATCGTGCACTGTATCATGCAAAGTAGCATGTTCTGTTTCCAGCTTGGTCAAGTCATTCCGCTGCAATGTACCACGTTCTGGTTCCAGCTTGGCCAAGTCATTCCGCTGCACTGTACCATGTTCTGTTTCCAGCTTGGCCAAGTCATTCCGCTGCACTGTACCATGTTCTGTTTCCAGCTTGGCCAAGTCATTCCGCTGCAATGTATCACGTTCTGGTTCCAGCTTGGCCAAGTCATTCCGCTGCACTGTACCATGTTCTGTTTCCAGCTTGGCCAAGTCATTCCGCTGCAATGTACCACGTTCTGGTTCCAGCTTGGCCAAGTCATTCCGCTGCACTGTACCATGTTCTGTTTCCAGCTTGGCCGAGTCATTCCGCTGTAATGTACCATGTTCTGTTTCCAGCTTGGCCAAGTCATTCCGCTGCACTGTACCATGTTCTGTTTCCAGCTTGGCCAAGTCATTCCACTGGACCCAAATGGTTCAGGTCGAGAGAGAGTGAGGTTGACGAACAAAGCAACACTTTGTCACTTAAATCAAAATGAAGCACAACCTCTCACACAAGAGAAAGGAGAGGGCTGAAGACTCTAGCCTTCCGCATATGGAACATTCGCACTCAACAAGATGATGATGCGGCAGATAGATCTAAGAGATGGACGAATTGGCTGACCAGGGAACTGGTACTGCACAAGCTAGATATCGTGGCTCTCAGTGAGACTTGTCTACGTAGTGGAGGCAAGATCACAGAGACTAAGTACAGCTTAACATTCTTCTGGAGTGGACGCGAAGACATGGCAACGCGCGAGATTGGTGTTGAAATCGCCATTAGATCTCCCCTCCTTCGCCTTCTTGTCCAACTCTAAAAGACATCGGCGACCGCAGCATGACCACAAATTTCACTAGGAAACAAGAGGACTGCTACTCTAGCCAGTGCCTATACTCCTGCAATGATCAATCCAGAGGATGTTAAAGAAAAGTTATTGAAGCAGATGAGCTCTATAATCTGAACAGTTCCAAGATTCCAGGCTGGTTATCCTTTCCGACTTCAATGCTAGAGTTGAACCATCGGACAAGGGCTGATACAATTGACCTACATGACATAGAAAGACGCAGCAACAATGAACTTCGTCTACCGAGCTCCTGTATCATACACGTTCTTTCTATCACCAACACAATGTTTCCTCTGCCCAGCAGTCAAAACACATTCGGGATACCTTGTCGTTCTAAGCAGTGGCACATTATCGACTAAATCATCCCCAGAAGGAATGACGTACGTAATGTGCGAGTGACAAAGGCTATGTGTGGTACCACATTCTCGACTGACTACATGTTGATTGTGACAACATTAAATCTCAGCAAAGAGACCGTGAGATGCCATCAGTGTCGGAGACCCTTGAAGTGGACTAACATCTCAAAACTGCAGAGCGGGAAAGTTGTTCAAGTGTTCTAGACATTGGGCTAAGGGATAAACATTTCTATCAGTCTCCGGTGGAGGAGGTCTTACTCCCAAAGAGGCAGTGTTTATTGAGTAGGTCCTACTCTCAGAGAGGCAGTGTTTATTGAGTAGGTCCTACTCTCAGAGAGGCAGTGTTTTATTGAGTAGGTCCTACTCTCAGAGAGGCAGTGTTTATTGAGTAGGTCCTACTCTCAGAGAGGCAGTGTTTATTGAATAGGTCCTACTCCCAGAGAGGCAGTGTTTATTGAGTAGGTCCTACTCCCAGAGAGACAGTGTATATTGAGTAGGTCCTACTCCCAGAGAGGCAGTGTTTATTGAGTAGGTACTACTCCCAAAGAGGCAGTGTTTATTGAGTAGGTCCTACTCCCAGAGAGGCAGTGCTTATAGAGTAGGTCCTACTCTCAGAGAGGCAGTGTTTATTGAGTAGGTCCTACTCTCAGAGAGGCAGTGTTTATTGAGTAGGTCCTACTCCCAAAGAGGCAGTGTTTATTGAGTAGGTCCTTCTCCCAGAGAGGCAGTGTTTATTGAGTAGGTCCTACTCCCAGAGAGGTAGTGTTTATTGAGTAGGTCCTACTCTCAGAGAGGCAGTGTTTATTGAGTAGGTCCTACTCCCAAAGAGGCAGTGTTTATTGAGTAGGTCCTTCTCCCAGAGAGGCAGTGTTTATTGAGTAGGTCCTACTCCCAGAGAGGTAGTGTTTGTTGAGTAGGTCCTACTCCCAGAGTGGCAGTGTTTATACAGCACGTCAACTCCAGAAAACAACATTGCCATTTGGTACACAGTTTTTGTTGACGGCTGTCAGTTACATGATGGCATGATGGCATGATGGCTCTAGCACTGCACGAGGGATAATTTGTATGTAGCTTCCTCAGTCTCCAAAGGAGGCAAAAATGAATGCGTGATGATGGCACAGACACACTTTAGTGATGTGTGATGACCCTTCTACACCTCCACGCGGTGATCCTGGATAACAGGCTGCAGCAGGGCAGACTGGCTAAGGAGAAGGGATCGAAGAGGGAATGCTAACTCGGTACTCAAAAAATGCTTGCTGAAGTCGGATGTGTTGGACCGAAAGGTGCAAATATCGCAGCCAAGCTGTAAACTACGACACAACGCATTCCGTTCTCTGGACTACATTCTGCTACTTAAGCCCTTTCAAGGTTTGGTAGGGGGAGATTTAGAACGAAGAAGAAGATATATATATATATATATATTCAATGCATTCAATGAAGAAGTTTGGAAAGTGAAATGAGTGGGGGTTAGGCAAAGACGTGGTGGTGTTGGCGTGGAGGTGGGTGCATGCTGTGAGAAGATCATGGAGAGCTAAGCTAGGGTCTAACAACGACCAATAATGCTGTAATCGTGGGATGTGGACAATCATGAATGCTAATACCGGTCATTTAACAGCGTGGCGTGGCAGAGTGACAAGACTAGAATTGATAGCACACAGAGACAGGGAGTTGGCGACGGGTATAATTGATTAGTCCATGAAAACGAGATAGTATTCGGAAATGATTGTAAAATGGTGAAAATAAAGAGCGAGAAAGTTAAAGAGTTAAAGACTGAAATAAGGAAATCAATTTAGGGTGAACAGAAATTATTTTCTTTTAAAAATGGGAAAGGATAATATAATAAAATATAAAGATAAGCTCTTTATATATATATAAATATATATATATCCTTTAGAGTAAATTTCATGGCATCTCGACACCCCATTTGAGTTCAGTCATTTCATTGGTGAAAATGTCGACAGAACACGAACTTTCAGGTACCCATTTACAGCTGGGTAAAATGGGCGAAGCAGGAGTGTCCGATCTGTGAGACTGAGCGCTGCATGTCATTGAACCTGGTAGGTTAGCCTTTTAAATGGTATAGCCCATGACATTGAACCTAGAAGGTTGCCTTGTAAATGGACAGCTCATGCCATTGAACCTGGTAGATTAGCATTGGGAATGGAACAGCCCATTACGAGTCAGGCGTTCCCTTTATAGAACATTATGCCAGAGCAAACCACATTGATGTCCCTACAGACAGGCATACATATATTAGTGAAGAACAAAAGAGCCACGACAACATCAAGATTGCACCAGAGGAGCACATGATGGCAAAACTAACAATGAATGAAATGAATGAGGCCATGAGAACTTTAAAGAAAAGGAAATTGCTCGTAAAAGATGGGGTAACAAACGAAATGCTGATGGAGTTGGGCCAAACAGCAAAGAGAAAGTTACTGTCAGTCCTGAACCAAAGCTGGAAAAGGGGAATTGTACCGCAGGCATGGAAAGATGCTGTACTTATACCCGTACCGAAGAAAGAAAAAGATAGAACAGATCCAAATGGATACAGGCATATCAGTCTACTGAGCTATGTAGGTAAACTGATGAGCGTATGATAAACACCAGACTGATGTGGCACCTGGAAGAAAAACACATTTTAATTCCACAGCAAGCAGGATTTAGACAACACAGATCCACTGAGGACCAGATCACTCTCATAACACAGGAAATAGAGGATACTTACCAAGAGAAAAAGCATACAGTATCGGTTTGGGTGGATCTAGAGAAGGCATTTGACAAGGTGTGGAAAGAGGGACTTAAAGTCAAGCTACGAAGAAGTGAAGTATCTGGAAAAATGTACAGATGGACCAGCCACTACCTCGAAAACAGAACAGCCAGAGTTCAAGTACAAGGGCAGATGAGCAAAGAGGTGACACTGGAGCAAGGAGTACCCCAAGGGCGAGTATTGTCACCCACACTTTTTCTGGTGTATATAAACAACATCTCAGAGAATATACAAAGAAGAGTCTACAGCTCCATGTTTGCAGACGATCTGGCTATGTAGACCTCTGAGAAAAATCTCACCGTAGCAAGCAATCGGATGCAGCAGGCCCTAACATCGCTGGAGGAGTGGGCGAAATCATGGCTGGTCAAAATAAATGAAGAAAAAACAACATGTACGATATTCTCGCTTTCAAATAAACCACAGAACAACAAAATAAATCTTAACGGCGAATATCTGCGGCGAAAAGACAACCCAAACTACTTGGGCGTCACATTTGATCGGCGCATGACATGGAAAAGTCAGATCGAGAGAAACCGAATGAGAGCCAGACAAAGAATGGCAATCATGAGGAAACTTGCTGGCACAAGCTAGGGAGCAGACGAAAGTATACTGAAGAAACTGTACACTAGAAGAGTGAGACCAGTTCTCGAGTATGGCATTGCGGCATGGGCAACAGCAGCAAAGACGAACTTTGATAAAATTAGCAAACTCCAAAACCAATCCATGAGAGTTATAACAGGAGGCATGAAGTCAACGCCAATTGTAGAACTTGAAAAGATTACAAATGTGCAATCCATGACCGACAGAAGAGACTGCAGAGCCCAGCAGCAAGCAGAACAACTAAGAAAACTGACAGACCATCCAATGCATCAGAAACTAAATAGATTTGGAAAAGGGAAACTAAAGCGGCGAAACTTTGCAGAAATAGCCAAAGCAAAGATGAGCGAAGACCCTATGAACACCATAACAACACCAAAGCCCATCCCTACTGTATGCAAACCCACATGGAAGCAGCATATCATTCCGGAGGTGGTAGAAAATATACCAGGTATTAGAAAAAAGAACAGCCAGAGTGAAAAAAAAGAACAGACATAACCCTGAGGTACATAGCGGAAAACTACCCAAGCATGGACTGGACCCATGCTTACACCAACGGTTCTGTAACAAAAAAAACACATAATGGAGGGAGGGGTGGGGGGGGGGGGTAGACAAATGGTAGAAAAATAACACTGTCAGTAGCAACGGGAAAATACTCAAGCAATTTCAGAGCGGAGGCAGAGGCACTGAAGGCTGCAGTAGAAGCAATGCTGACAGGCGAAAGCAATGAAAGCCAGATAGTCCTGTTTACAGATGCCCTGACCGTGGTTACATCCCTAATAAGCCAGAAAAATACAGAACTTAATGATTTAAGAACATTACTCTGTCAACTATGCCAGCAGTCTGCACAAAAAAGAGTAGTGGTACAGTGGGTTCCATCCCACTGTAACATCCACGGCAACGAGGAGGCAGACAGACTGGCAAAAGAAGGTGCAAGACTACCACAACCAAATTCGAGTGTGACCTATGACGAGTCCAAAAGGTTTATTAGGGCCAGATTCATGGCCAAATGGGAAACAGAACATACTGGCTACACAAAAAATGATGCCTATTACCAATTGAACAGAAGATAGTAGGTCGTGGTCTTCAGACTCCGCACAGGCCACAACAGACTGTGGTACCACCTATTCAATAAACTGAAGATAGGTGGCACTGACGAATGCACGTGTGGTACAGGGAAAATGACCGCTGAACATCTGCTGCAAAATTTCCCGACATACGAGGACCAGAGAAAGCATATGTGGCCATCACCAGTGGCAATACTAGACAAGCTCTATGGCAGTGTCGACAGCCTCAGGATGACAGCTGATTTCTTCCAACAAATTCAAGTTGACGTCTGACATCGTACGAAGAAGAAGAAGAGTCAGGCGTTCACAACAAGAAGGAGTTTTGGCCCAGAGGTAGATCGAGTAGGGAGCGGTACCAGACAAATCGGAGCAAAAGCTACAAGAACCACCCGTACACATAACCTTTACGTTCTGTTGAGAGAAGCGGAAAACCTATGAATCTGTCTGAAGTGCAGAGATGAAGGTTTTGATAAATGTATCAGAATAGAAAATCATCTAGATTGGAAATAAGAAAAAAGTCATAAATAATCAAATACCAACAGAAAAATATAGCAAACAAAAATAAGGCAGAGAGAAAGAATCAGAAAACGAGATATTGCAGAGCTGATCTCAGCAGTGTTAACATATTGACACAGCAGACATCAGCTGATTCTCCACATACCGACAATTTGCACAAGGGGGATCTCGCGACATTGAGTGTACTCACGGCTAACTCGCGCACAATCCGCGAGATTGTCATTGAGTTTTATAGCGAGAACAAATCCATCAAATACAGATTCGGTAGGAGATAGAGAGAGAGAGAGTGTGAGAGAAAGAGATAGTGAGACTGAGAGTGAGAGAAAGAGAGAGGGAGAGTGTGATCGTGTGTGTGCGTGTGTGCATGTACGGTTGAATAATCTAGCACGAGCTCATTAACTGGTCAACCATTAGCATCAATAAATACTCAGTCTTGGGGGCGCGGGTTCTAACGTGTTTTCCATGTTCTTCCCTCTCATGTCGACATGTCTGGTCTGTAAACGAGTGTACCTCCTCCTAATGTCGACATGTCTCGTCTGTAAATCAGTGTTCTTCCCCTAATGTCGACATGTCTCGTCTGTAAATCAGTGTTCTTCCCCTAATGTCGACATGTCTCGTCTGTAAATCAGTGTTCTTCCCCTAATGTCGACATGTCTCGTCTGTAAATCAGTGTTCTTCCTCCTAATGTCGACATGTCAGTGTTCTTCCTCCTAATATCGACATGTCTCGTCTGTAAATCAGTGTACCTCCTCCTAATGTCGACATGTCTCGTCTGTAAACGAGTGTACCTCCTCCTAATGTCGACATGTCTCGTCTGTAAACGAGTGTGCCTCCTCCTAATGTCGACATGTCTCGTCTGTAAACGAGTACGTACATATTAGCATCTCTGCAGAGTTGTACGCCTTTCCGTGGCGAAATGTTTTTTCTGAATGTTTTATTGATGCACGAGAGTTTGAGTGTTGGATACCGGCCACATTTTGTCCACGCTTTGACATAACGACAACGACTATGTCGCTCAAATGATCTTACTGTCACCAAAAGAAAATTCAACTTACTATCATCCAAAATCCTCACCTAATGTCATGCTGACTGGACTAGGAGATGAGTAATCTCCACAGCTTCATATCTCTGGCGTTATTTCTGTGCTTTGTAGTTGTACCTTTTCCACACCATGCTAAACAATCAAGAGCAGAACTTCTCTCGTCTTCATTTTCTTTTCCCGGCAGATCATAAACAATACGAGTTGCTTCTCTTTCATATTCATTAGGAGGTTTCCTTTCTGTCACTATTTTCAAAGCGGGATTTTAAATTGATAATTTTCAGTACAAGCATTCTTTGACCAAACAAGCCATTTGCATTTCTTGATTTATTACACACGGCTCGCTCCCGCATACCAAAATGGACGTTTAAAATATATTATTCTCACCAACAAATGTAGATAATGGTTGTTGTTCTGTAAATGATGTTTTTATTGGTAGTGTCTTAAATTGTATTTCTGAGTTACGCCTTTTTCTTCCTCTTCTTCTTTCCCGTCTTTTTCTAAGATCCTTTGAAGAATTATGGAAGTACTAGTCAGTGGATTGAACTCCTGATGGTATGATTTAGATGAGAAATAAATTACCTCCACATTGTTGGGCTTGCGACCATCAACAAAATTAGTTTGGTTTGTTTGTGGTATACTCTGTGACGATTGAAATTGTTTTCGTGCCACCGACTTCCTTTAGAATTTCCTCAATTGAACTTGGAATAGCGGATGTTCTATCGGTGGCCTTCTGTAGTATTTAAAGATGGCCATGTTCTTTCCCTCTTCGGCTTCCACCACGTATCGTCAGGTCAGATTCGTATTCTGGAAGTCTATCCTACTTTCGCTTTCCCCACGTATCGTCAGGTCAGATTCGTATTCTGGAAGTCTATCCTACTTTCGCTTTCCCCACTTGAGATCAGGTCAGATTCGTATTCTGGAAGTCTATCCTACTTTCGCTTTCCCCACGTATCGTCAGGTCATATTCGTATTCTGGAAGTCTATCCTACTTTCGCTTTCCCCACTTGAGATCAGGTCAAATTCGTATTCTGGAAGTCTATCCTACTTTCGCTTTCCCCACTTGAGATCAGGTCAGATTCGTATTCTGGAAGTCTATCCTACTTTCGCTTTCCCCACTTGAGATCAGGTTAGATTCGTATTCTGGAAGTCTATCCTACTTTCGCTTTCCCCACGTATCGTCAGGTCAGATTCGTATTCTGGAAGTCTATCCTACTTTCGCTTTCCCCACTTGAGATCAGGTCAAATTCGTATTCTGGAAGTCTATCCTACTTTCGCTTTCCCCACGTATCGTCAGGTCAGATTCGTATTCTGGAAGTCTATCCTACTTTCGCTTTCCCCACTTGAGATCAGGTCAGATTCGTATTCTGGAAGTCTATCCTACTTTCGCTTTCCCCACTTGAGATCAGGTCAGATTCGTATTCTGGAAGTCTATCCTACTTTCACTTTCCCCACTTGAGATCAGGTCAGATTCGTATTCTGGAAGTCTATCCTACTTTCGCTTTCCCCACTTGAGATCATGCTAGATTCGTATTCTGGAAGTCTATTCTACTTTTGCTTTCCCCACTTGAGATCATGTCAGATTCGTATTCTGGAAGTCTATCCCACTTTGGCTTTTCCCACTTGAGATCATGCCAGATTCGTATTCCGGAAGTCTATCCTACTTTGGCTTTCCCCACTTGAGATCATGTCAGATTCGTATTCTGGAATTCCATCCCACTTTGGCTTTTCCCATTTTCCGTCCTGTCAGATTCCTTTTCCCAGACTCCACCCCATTCTATCCCACATGTTTTTTCTCTGTGTTTTTTTCAGTACATAAATATATGTGTTACATAAACAGAGATGCCGGGCCTGTTCTAAACCGTCTACTAAGTAGGACCTTTACACTATCAGACCTGTCCAACTTGGTAGAGCCGCCAACTATTGAACTCCCTCTAGGATAGCTCTAGTAGTTGTCAGACAGCACCAATTGGCATACTGCGCCAAGGTCAAGTCACATGTGACCGCTCAATCGTGACGTAATAGGCCACCAAAGAAGTATGTTCTTGGGGATGATAAACTCATTGTGTAAAACAAACGTTGAATTGAATGCTTGGAATGCATTACCACAGGAAATAGTAGGGGCAGAGTCGGCATTCAAAAATATGTTGAACACGCAGACTTATTTTGAGATGAAGGGGAGCAGAAGAAACTCGTTGTAAACAGTCTTCTAATCCAGGTTAAAGAAGTTAAGATGTTAAATCGATATAGAAATTATAACTGCAGAAGCATAAAAAGTCCTTTGGCGCAGTCGTCCTAAATCAGCCAACTATAGTGATGACTCTATACTCCAGCTGCAGTGAAAATATGGATAAGAAAGAAGAAGAAAAAATGAAGAAAAGATGAAGATTACTAGTTGTGATTTCATTCTGGACATTTCTTTATGACACGTCCCACAACTGATATTGGTGACACGTCCCACAACTGATATTGGTGACACGTCCCACAACTGATATTGGTGACACGTCCCACAACTGATATTGGCGACACGTCCCACAACTGATATTGGTGACACGTCCCACAACTGATATTGGTGGCACGTCCCAAAACTAATATTGGTGACACGTCCCAAAACTGATATTGGTGACACGTCCCAAAACTGATATTGGTGACACGTCCCAAAACTGATATTGTGACACATCCCACAACTAATATTAGTGATACGTCCCACAACTGATATTGGTAACACGTCCCACAACTAATATTGGTGACACGTCCCACAACTGATATTGGTAACACGTCCCACAACTGATATTGGTGACACGTCCCACAACTGATATTGGTGACACGTCCCACAACTGATACTGGTGACACGTCCCACAACAAATATTGGTGACACGTCCCACATCTGATATTGGTGACACGTTAAACGATCACCTCATGGTGTTTGCCTTGTTCAATAAAAACAGAACAGCTGTGACAGCATATTCTAACGTTTTATCAGCACCTTCGGTATGTGAAGAAAGCTGCTACAGCCCGCCACTTAACGTTACGCTTTTTATAGAGCCCACAAAAAAGTACACTTGCGGATTGTGGGCATTCGCAACAACAACCTTAACAACAATAACAACAACAATAACAACAACAACAACAGTTTTATTCTCCCATGCGGCTTTCAATTTATATAGCTGCAATGTGATACCATCATCATGTGTTTCAGTCATCGGGGCAACGACTATAAATTCCTTCAACTTTTATCTGATCTTGAAGTCTGGGATTATCATCAAAACCATCAACACTTCAAAGAACTCCCTGTGTAGTATAGGGCCTCAATAAGTACACGCCATGTTCTCACGTTGTATTTGATATGACCATTATCTGTTGACGTTGTTGTGGCGTATAGCTTCTACGCGAGTCGGTTACCTGTCCCATAGCCAGAATTTCAGTCTACTCTTACTGCATTCCCTTGGGGAGACGGCATGGGCTAGTGGTTAAGTGACACTACTCAAACCTGAAGGTGCTGGATTCGATCCCCATCACAGCATCGGCCGTTACAGTCGGAGGAGGCAGACCCTTACATAAAATACATGCTGAAGTCGGATGCACTAGGCCGACAGGCATACCTGGTATGCTATTTGTCGCGGCCAAGGTAGGTTTCCAACATTCCTCAAAGTATCTTCATGTGCCCAAAAGTCTTCTTAAATAGTGTTATTCGTCTGACATTTGACATTCTCATGTGCATTAGTGTTTATAATATTTAAGTATTCCAATACATTTGTAACACCAATCGGGGTAGGCAAGATATGGAATATTAAAAAATTCAAATTGTAAAGAGAGAACAATGTAATATAAAACTCAAATTAAACCCAGCAAATGAGAACATGCCGAACAGGGAATGGTTGTCAACTGAAGGTAACTGACTCTGAGAGGTTGATGCAAACACATGTAAACTGGCATGCAGGGATAACAAGAAGAAAGATGGTGGGGTGTAGGAGGGTAGGGTGTTTAGGAGGGCTGCTAGTTGTGTTAGGTCAGAATACAATACCACGGGAGGGAGAGAGAATATATGTATATAGTGACGTCAGAGATTTTTGTGTTCAGGAAATTACGAGGATGGGTGAAATGTATATGAAGGAAAGAGAAAAAGGGCGAGAGAGAAAGAGAGAGACTGGAGAGAAGAAAGAGAGAGAAATAAAATAGAGTGAGAAAGAGAGAGAGAAAGAGAAAGAGAGAGAGGGAAAGGGAGAAGGGGAAAAAGTAAGAGAGAGGGAGAAAGAGAGAGAAAAAAGAAAGGGAGAGAAAAAGAGAGAGAAACAGAGAAAGAAAGAGAGAGAGAGAGAAATTAATAGGAAAGGAAACATAAAGATATAGAGAGAAAGAGACAGAGAGACAGACAGAGAGAGAGAGAGAGAGAGAGAGAGACAGAGGGAGAGAAACAGACTGAAGGAAAAATTAGGCGAAGAAAATATACATCGGGTTCAGAGAGAGAGAGAAAGAGAGAAAGAGAAAGAGAGAAAGAAAGAAAGAAAGAGAGAGCAGACGGCCAAAAGATGAAAGTTGCAGTCAGAGATGAGCGTGCTCATGATGATGCTCGCGCGTTGCAGCGCCAACCTGCGGACGTTGTTAGTTCCCGATGCCGTTAGAACCGTTGAGGTGCCTAGCAGAAATGATACTCGCCTACTGGCATCTTCTGCGCTTCCATGTTGGCCAGCCTTTGGGGACGGGTTTCCGCTGCCTGGTTCCGGTTTCTCCGTCGGTGCGCAGATCTGAGAACGAGCTTGGTTGGTCTCGGTGTAGTCATCTGTTGATGGTAGGGTAACATGGACAGAAGCCGTCAAAGATATATAACATGATGGCGTATCTGTGTATCAATAGTGAGACATTAAATTATCAATAGTGGACCACCAATTATGTAACAACGACATGCGAACAATAGTTGGTTTATTAGATATCGATTGATTGTCAATAATGTTTCAATAAGGGACCAAGATGTGAATATATGGAGCCAAAAATATGTAAATGGGGGACAAATAATGTGGCAATACAGCGCAATAATTTATCAAAATAGTCAATAATGTGTAAATAGATTGTCAATGATGTATCAATAAAGAGCAAATGGTGTGCAATAAAGGGCAAACGGTGTGTCAATAAAGGGCAAATGGTGTGTCCATAGAGGGCGAATAATGTCAAAGGTCGATTATGTGTCAATAGTTTTCTTTGCACTTGTGCCGTTAAGCGTCGTATGAAGCTTAAGTCGTCTATCCTGCTCTAAGTGCGTTGCGTTGATCAATGTGAGCCCTTGCCGCTGTACAATCACTCTAATGTCATCTATCCACCTACCTCGCGGCCGCCCTCTTGCCCTATAGCCAGATCTACCAGCGTTGTAAGCCATTAGTAAAAGTTGATGAGGGTGCATTCTCATGAGATGACCAAACCAACTTATTTTCTGCCTGGAAATGTATTCGACACAAGCCGTAGTGCCGACCATACTTCGAATGTCGTCGTTCCGCATTCTGTCTCTTCTGGTAACACCGATGACTTTCCTCAAACACTTCATTTCACAAGTCGAAATTCTGCTATCGAGCCCCTTGACAGAGGCCATGTTTGACACTGGTAGCACAGAGTCGGCATAAATATACTGTTTATCAGCAGTTGCTTTGTTGCTAAACGACTGCTCGGGTGTCTAAGCGGTGGGGACAGCTGATAAGTCACCGTAGATGCTTCTTTGACACCTGGTCTCAATTTCCCTGCCAAAAAAATACTGCTAAAATACATTTAAACTATAGTCAATAGTTTAACTTGTCAATAGTAGGTCTAAAATGAGTCGATTGTAATATATATTTCTTCACATAACGTTCAAGTTCAGTTCAGTACAGTTAAGCTCATCCCGTAACCCATCAGGTCGTTGGGCACACTTGAAGACACTCCCACAATCCCACACCACCTCTCTCTCTGTTCGTTGCCGCCAGTGGTGCCTCGCCGGGACGTTGGTTTGACCACTCAGAGATGTTGTCTGTCCATCTCTTCCTTGAACGTCCTTCTGGTCCTGTCTATCCTCCTTCGGAATCTTGCAGTATCAAATTTGTAATTTCCTTGGACCTCGTGACCTGCCCATACTAAGACATCTTTCGCCTTTTAATAGCTGTGAACAGATCCTCAAAAGGCCCATTTGCGTTTTCCACTCTTCGTCGTATTTCTACGTTCGTGACACGATTCTTATATGTAACATTTAAGAGTCTTCTAAAGCACCTCATTTCCATTGCATGTATTCTGTACTGGATATCCGCAGTAATGGTCCACGTCTCACAGGCATACACAAATATTGAGAGCACCAATGATACAGGTCTCACGGGCATACATAAATATTGAGAGCACCAATGGTCCAGGTCTCACAGGCATACACAAATATTGAGAGCACCAATGGTCCAGGTCTCACAGGCATACACAAATATTGAGAGCACCAATGGTCCAGGTCTCACAGGCATACACAAATATTGAGAGCACCAATGGTCCAGGTCTCACAGGCATACACAAATATTGAGAGCACCAATGGTCCAGGTCTCACAGGCATACACAAATATTGAGAGCACCAATGGTCCAGGTCTCACAGGCATACACAAATATTGAGAGCACCAATGGTCCAGGTCTCACAGGCATACACAAATATTGAGAGCACCAATGGTCCAGGTCTCACAGGCATACACAAATATTGAGAGCACCAATGGTCCAGGTCTCACAGGCATACACAAATATTGAGAGCACCAATGGTCCAGGTCTCACAGGCATACACAAATATTGAGAGCACCAATGGTCCAGGTCTCACAGGCATACACAAATATTGAGAGCACCAATGGTCCAGGTCTCACAGGCATACACAAATATTGAGAGCACCAATGGTCCAAGTCTCACAGGCATACACAAATATTGAGAGCACCAATGGTCCAGGTCTCACAGGCATACACAAATATTGAGAGCACCAATGGTCCAGGTCTCACAGGCATACACAAATATTGAGAGCACCAATGGTCCAGGTCTCACGGGCATACACAAATATTGAGAGCACCAATGGTCCAGGTCTCACAGGCATACACAAATATTGAGAGCACCAATGGTCCAGGTCTCACGGGCATACACAAATATTGAGAGCACCAATGGTCCAGGTCTCACAGGCATACACAAATATTGAGAGCACCAATGGTCCAGGTCTCACGGGCATACACAAATATTGAGAGCACCAATGAGCACATTAGTCTAACTTTCATGCTGAGGGCGAGCCGCATATCTTACCATAAGGTTTCAAACATGTAAGCGCCGCTGTTATCTGTGCTATTCTGGCAACCATCTCAGGCTGCGGACCCTCGTCACTGACCAGTGATCCCAGTTACTGGAACCGGTGTACAACTTCGAGTTCCTGGCCATTTCTTTTTATCCCAGATGTAAACCTTTCCATGTTATTAGTTATCAGCTTTGTTTTCTCTGCATTTATCCCCATCTCATAGCTCTGCGCTTCTTTGTCCAATCTACTAATCAGCTCCTGGAGTTCCGTTTCCGTGCATGCCAGACCATCTATTTCATCTGCAAATCTTAGGGTTGTAATCGTCTTGTCACCTATTCTGACCGTACCAACATGTCTCTCCAGGGCCGCCTCCATTATTTTTTCCAATAATACATTGAAGAGTGTTGGAGAGAGTATACAACCCTGTCTCACCCCAACAGACGCGCGGAACCATTCGCCTAGTATTCCGTCTACAGAAACTGCACTTGACGCTTTCTCATAAAGGTTTTCAATTAACTTCACAATATCACTATTGATCTTGTAATGTTTCATTGCTGTCCATAGCGCCGCATGTCATACTATGTCGAACGTCTTTTTGAAATCGATGAACACATTATAAAATCGATGAAAACGTTCAGGTACTATACATTATATACGTATGTCTCAGTGGCAGTTCCACTGTGCCAATTTGAAAAAACAAAAGCTAGATTTGCAAATCAAAACGTAGAAAATGTTGCAGGATAACGTGACAAACTTTAAGACAAAATAGAGAACACGCGATGTAATGACAGAACAAATGAATCTGCAGAGAACTGATGATCAGCGCCACTAGGCAAGGTACATGATAATGATGTAGAACCAACCGGCCTACAGTGTCTAAAAAAGAGAAGAATTCGATGTGATAGTACAGGTTTATAAGACAATCAACGGAAAGAATCTAGTGGATAAGTGGCACGGCTCACAATCCGAAGGTGCTGGGTTCGATCCCCATCACAGCACCTGCCGTTACCCCGGGGAAGCAAACCCTTAGAAAATGCAGGAGGAAGCAGACCCTTACATAAAATGCATGCTGAAGTCGGATGCATTGGGCCGACAGGCGCAAAATAAAAACCACAGTGCAACGCCCACCGCCTTGGGGATTAGAGAAATAAGGCGAACGCAAAAAACAAAAAAAACAAAAAAACTATTACAAGTTGGTTTTTTTTTCAAAATACATCCACCTACAAGGACAAGAGGACACGGCTACAAATTTACTAAAGAAAGGTCCAGATTAGATATTAGGAAATATTTTTAGTCAGAGAGTGGTGAATGATTGGAATGCATTGCCACAGAGAGTAGTGGAGGAAAGTACAATTAATGCATTTAAGAATAAATTGGATGCGCATAGATTTTAGAGCAAGGAAATGTAAATGAAACTGGTTGTATACAGACGATGCAGAGTCTTTTAAACCAGTATAAAGATTTTAAGTTAAGTTTATTTTCAGTCTTCAGAGAGATGAGGCGGCATGACCAGGTGAGACAGGGTTTATTCTTACCTTTATCAAAGTCAGATTTCAAGTGGGTCGTCTCCGTGGCGAACTCGTGGTCGCCAGCTGTTTCCGGATACCTGGTTGTCATAGATTCAACAAGTTATGGATAACGTCTGAATGTTATTGGCTAACATATCTTTGTTTGAGTGTTGTGTGTATGTTGTGTGTATTGTGTGTGAATTTGTGTGAATTGTGTGTGAATCTGTGTAAAAGTGTGTGTGTGCGTATTACGTGCTTGTATTTGTTTGTGTATTGTTTGCCAGTATTATGTGTGTGTGTGTGTGTGTGAATTCTTAGCCTGTATTATGTGTGTGTATTGTTAGCCTGTATTGTGCGTGTGTGTATTGTGTGCCCGTATTTGTGCGCTTGTATGTGTGCACCTGTATTTATGCGCCTATATTTGGGCGCCTGTATTTGTGAACCTGTTTTTGTGCGACTGAATTTGTTACAGAGATAAGAAACTAGAATATGCAGAATCTAAATACGTGAATGAAAAGATAGATGGACGGAGTGATTGAGAGTAAATAGATGGACGGCGTGGCTGGGGGTAAATAGATGGACGGAGTGATTGAGAGTAAATAGATGGACGGAGTGATTGAGAGTAAATAGATGGACGGGGAACTTGTGGTAAATAGATGGACGGGGAAACTGAGGGTAAATAGATGGACGGAGTTATTGAGGGTAAATAAATGGACGGAGTGATTGAGAGTAAATTGATGGACGGAGTGATTGAGAGTAAATTGATGGACGGAGTGACTGAGGGTAAATAGATGGACGGAGTGACTGAGGGTAAATAGATGGACGGAGTGACTGAGGGTAAATAGATGGACGGAGTGACTGAGGGTAAATAGATGGACGGAGTGACTGAGGGAAAATAGATGGACGGAGTGACTGAGGGTAATTAGATGGACGGAGTGACTGAGGGTAAATAGATGGACGGAGTGACTGAGGGTAAATATACTAGTCGCCTTTAAAAACGCATCGCTTTATTTTATGAACCGGAACTCGCCGTGTTTAATTGAAAGTAACTGGAACTACTGATTTTACATTTTTGATCCATTTACTCACCCAAATTTGTAGTTTTCTTAAGCATTCGACAATTCAGAGCCGGCTCTTGAGTAGTTGTAAGCCATAGGGATAAAAACTAACAGTCCCACTCACTGTTATGAAGTCACAGCCATCATTAATGCCGCGTGTGATCCCATGTAGTGCCAATACAGTCTTGGCATCGGCGTCTCATGCTATTGCAGAGTGTCTCGAGAAATGTTCGGGGTATGGTCATCCATTCTACCATGGGTGCCCTCTCTAGATCATTCACATTACTGATGGCACCTTTTGTTCAGTTCATCTCACACGTGTTCAATCAGGTTCACGTAAGGAGAGATTGTAGGACACCCCAGTATAAGAAATGGTTGCTGGGCTAAGAAATTCCTGGTAATGTTACTTGTGTGAGGCTGAAAGATTTCCAGATCTAGGTGATTCTGGAATAAAGGCACTACGATAGGTCGCAGTACTTGATTAACGTAGACGTCAGCTGTAATGTAAGCTCTGATACCATGAAGGCCAGTACCGGGTCATTAGAAAATTCACCCCCACATATATACACTTCCTTCTCCATATCTGTTATGCTGGACTAGACAGGCATCGGCATATATTTCTCCGAGTCGATACCAGGCGAGATTTCTGCTATCAGCAAAGGAGACTTTAAACTGGCTGTCATCAGAGAAAATCGTTGGTCAAAATTTCAACCTTAATAATAATAATGTTCGCTTAGGCGTTACGGACCCATTCCGACGTTCCACCACTAAAAGTCAAACTACTGAAGATTGTTCCTGCGTAGTGTGTCGACCGAAATCCCAACAGACTCCCCAGGTGCAGCCAAGTACTTCACAGCCTCGTGATGAGGGCCGCGAGGAGTGTGTGTTAAACCAATGTTTGTGTCGGCTTTCCTAATATGTCGGTGCCTGACTCCCTGTTTCTTCGCGTTCCGTCCCCGTGGTCGTTTGTTTGTGTCCACTTTTGGGTCAGCGTGCCTCTTGATGTGCTGAGAATACGGAGTTGCGGGAGGTATGGTGTAACCTCTGGTGGATGGGGGCAGGAGGAAGTCCAAGCAGGAACGTCCTTAAATAGTGAAAACCTGGGATGAATTATGTGGTGCAATCAAGCGGAACGTTCAACGCCATCCTGGATTGTTTTCTAACGGCTTTAGGCCAGGTACAGCCGCATCAAGATGCAGCATAACAACAGGATAACTGAACGAAAGCACATGAATTCCACAGAATAAAGACCTTGATACCCCTGGTGAAGGAGTCGTGAATTATAATCCGAACAGGAACTAGCAAACTGCAGAAAACGACACAAGCACTGCAGCTTGTCGAGAGCGCAGCAGTCAAGCGCGGCCATCTTACTTTTCATGAAAAGTAAGATTCCACCCTTGGACGACGAATATTGTGCCCAAGCCAGTATGTTGGTTTGGTGACGTTAAGTGAGGATAAATCCAACGTTGGGACGTCTGTTTTGCAAACCAGCGACGCGAAGTCTCTGTCGCACAGAGTTTGTGCTGACATGTCTCACATCGTCAGGTAAATGAGCAGCTGTCTGAATAGCTGTTTGGAAGCGGCTGCACAGAAATATCAAAATAATTTGACGACCTTCAGCTTGTGTTGTTGCATGACCTTGATCAGGTCTGGGGCAGGCATTGTCCGTACTTGTTGTCTGAAACCCCTGGTTCAGCCTTGCTATAATGAGCTGGTCACAATTAAAATGTATGGCATCATCTCTGGTCGCCTTTACACTCCTGAGGATACCAACTGCTTGCAATCGCTCTTGTAGCGACAGCCGAAGTATAACAAAAACATTAACAGACTTTCGTTGCACAAAAACAATTAATGGCCTTTTACTCGCTGGAACTTGACTAATGTGTGTGCCAAATGTCAACGGGATTCGACCTTTTATAACGCCAAAATTTACCAATTCGTTGTTTTGCACGTGAGGCACGTAAAAAGGGAAGTAAGCATGACATGCACAGGAAAATGGGTTAGCGTGACTTTCATCACTTGCACACTTTCGATGTTTGTGCCCCTTCGGTGTTAATGATAATAATTATAATAAAATAAAGTGAATCGTTTTGAAGGGCTGATAGTATCGATAGACGAAGTGAATGGTGGTAAATAGATGTACGGAGTATATGGTTGGTTGAAAGATACAACGACAGCTACTTAAAGAGGGGGAGGGCGGAGACAGCGGATAACATGAAAGAAGGAGGAACATAGGGTTAATAGATTGATGGAGAAACAGAATGCAAATAGATTGAGTGAGCATGTATTAACTGACAGATAGAAGATAAATACATTAGCTGAGGGACAATATATGAAAAGATGGTTGGTGGGGGGGGGGGAAGCGGAGGTAGAGAAGGGGAGAGGAGATGAAGATGGAGAGAAGGGTAGAGGGTAGAGCGAGCAGGTAGATGTGAAGAGTTAAGAGATGGAGAGAAAGTGTAAATGGAGAAGGCGGGCAGAGAAGAGGTATAGATGACGAGAGAGGGTAGATGTGTAGATAAGAGGTATAGATGGAGAGGGAGGGTAGATGTATAGAGAAGTATAGATGCAAAGAGAGTGTAGATGAAGAGAGAAGAGGTAGAGATGAAGAGGGTGTTAGAAACGAAGAGGAGTACAGATAGTAAGGTGGGCTAGAAATAGAAAGACGGAGGACTGAGATTGATTTACATATAAATATATACATATTTATAAAGTTTATAAAGAGAGAAAAAGAGAGACAGAGATAGAGAGAGGAGGGGAGGGGGTGGCAATGAGAGTGAGATATAACTCTGAGATCTAGTGATATATAATTTATATTGAGAGACAGATGACTGAGATTAAGAGAAAAAAAACTGAGATTGAGGGGTAATTGGTAGAAATGGATAGAGAGAGATAGAAAGAAAGAGAGAGGAAAAGAGTAGTCTATAAAACAAATGAGTAGCATGTTGAAGGTAACATCAATAAGTGACACAACATTACCTGAAATGCTGAGTTGTCCGTGGTGTGAGCGACAGTCGATGCGCAGAGCAACTGCTGGGCTCCGATAGGACGTCTGAGTTGATGGTGTCGTATCTGGAGTGTCTCTCTGACGAGCTGTCCCCTCTTGTGGGCAGTAACTCTTGCCTGAAATGTCAGACCGTACGTATCAGCTCCGGGGAATAAGATATTCCATCCTCAAGGTAGGAAGAAGTGCAAGTGATATCAGACTTTGAACAATGGCCGTTTGTTATTATCCATTGACCTTTTCAATCCCCTTGACAAACTCATGCTAAGGGTGGTGGACATCAAACGAGAGTTGTGTGTGTGTGTGTGAGTGGGTATATGTGTGTGTGAGTGTGTGATGTATGTGTCAGCGGTGTATGAGTGTATATATGTGGTGTGTGCGTGTGTGTATATGTGCGTGTGTACGTACACGTGTGTGTTGTGCGTATGTGGGGGTGTGGCTGGATGTCTAGTGTGTTTGTTGAGTGTACGTGTGTTTGCGTGCATGTATGTATGTTTGTGTGCGTGTGTCTGTGTGGTATTAGTGTGTGTACGTGCGTGCGTGTGTGTGTTAGTGTGTGTATGTGTCTGTGGGTGGGTGTGTGTATAATGCGTGTGGTGTGTGTTGTGTGGTGTCTGTGTCTTCTGTGGCTGTATCTGTGTCTGTGTCTCTGTGTCTGTGTGTGTTTGTGTGTCTGTGTGTGTGTGTGTGTGTCTCCGTGTGTTCGTGTCTCCGTGTGTCTCCATATCTCCGTGTGTCTGTGTGCCTATGTGTGTGTGTAAAACCAGCCTGAGGTTATTGCTCTCCTACGGAAATTTTTTTTTTTTTTGCTTAGATGTTTTCCTCACTAGTTTCTACTGGCGGAGGCGCGCCATTTTCCACCCCATTGGGCGATATCAGGACGCATAAACCAGTGCTTGAATGCATGTGTGCATCTGTATGTACCTATGCTAGGTTTGTGCGCCCTCAGAAGATAGCCCAACCAAAGTGCAATGGAAGGGCATTACCACGAGGGCGCGTGTGAAAGTTGTGCAAGAGTGTGACTGTAGGACAGAGTCAAATGAAACAGAGTGAGGTGAGAGGGGAGAGAAGGGGAAGAGTGGCCCCCAGGGTGAGACCCTTCTGATCGCCTCTCCTACGGAAAGTCTGCACCGAAGCATTGATGAACTCTTGCATTTGATGTTTCTGTGGATCATTTGGGAAATCCCCTTTCTCCCACCCACCCAGGGGGTAATGGAGGATTATCATATTTCATGAAAACCATGCTCCAGTTTACATAATCAGTTATGTAATCAGTTATGAGTATTTTGTAAACTACTTTGATTTTCACGTTTTAAAATCTATCAACTTTTGCTATTGATATTAACTTTGTAAAACATACATTAAAAAAAAATTAAGACAAGTTAAAGTTAAAGTATGTAAGGGAAGTATCCTCTCACGTTATCTATACAACATATATGCGGAATGTATAATAAAAAATGTTCGAGAAGACGAGAACATTGAAAGTTTCGACCCATTTACGATTGGAGGGTACGAGATTCCAGAGTTACGATACGCAGACGACATAGTGATACTATCAAGAAGTGTGAAAGGCTAGAGCAGCTAATTTCAGCCGTAAATGGGCATAGTAAAGATCAAAACCTGTTTATAAACATAAATAAAACAAAGATAATGACCACCGACAAAACACAATGTCAACATACATTTACAGTGGGTGGTGAGGAAATAGATCAGGTCACACATTTTGAATATCTGGGCTCCAGAATTTACAAAAGATGGCGACTGCTCGTAAGAAATCAGAAGAAGACTAGCTATGGCAATGCATAGACTGAACAGCCTGAAGAAATTATGGTAGAGCAATAACAAAATGATAAAAGTAAAAGTCTTGAGAGCCTGTGTTTTTCCCGTGGCAGCTTATGGCTGCGAATCATGGACGATTACCACCAAAACTTCCAGACAGAAAATCGAATCCTTTGAGTCAAAATGTTACAGGATTCTCAGAATACCCCGGACAGAGAAAAAAGACAAATGTAGACATTTGGCAAGAGTTGAGCATAGAGGAGAACTGGTTTATCAATTCCAATTTGGCTAGAAAATGCAAATACTTTGGTCACATCAAGAGACACAACGGTCTTGAGAGAACGGTGATGGAAGGTATGGTGCCAGGCAAAATAGGAATGGTTAGACCAAGAAGACGATGGCACCAAGATATCCAGGAATGCCTGGGTATGACTGTGGCGGAGGCTGGAGTTTTGGCAAGGGAATGAGTTTCTTTCAGACAGACTGTGATGGGAGCGACGTTCTATAAAGGACATACTACATGATGATGAATCTCTCTTCCCCCCCCCCCCCTTTTCTTTCTAAAACATTGTCACTTTCGCTGTTGTATCTTTTAAAGTCATTATGTCAACTGCACTTTTATTGGATATCCACGAATAATCCAGTTTCATGATTATTGATCCCACAAATAACACTGGACAACAATTTTTGACTTGTGTATCTGAAATTATTATGTTGTTTGGACTGTTGAAGATGAATATGGTCATTAAAACATGAGATTGGCTCTGGTTAGTTTGTTTATCTATAGAACAAGTTTCACGTAATTGCATATGCGTATCATATGATAATAATGCTCTCAGCGGAAATGATTCACATATAGACTTTTTTGCCTGCCCCAGGTAATGCGTTTCTGTAGCATCTTTTACAAGGGTTCAACAAGTCTGCTAGCATTGATTCATTCACAAGGGTCCAACAAGTCTGCTAGCATTGATGCATTCACAAGGGTCCAACAAGTCTGTTAGCATTGATTCATTCACAAGGGTCCAACAAGTCTGCTAGCATTGATTCATTCACAAGGGTCCAACAAGTCTGCTAGCATTGATTCATTCACAAGAGTCCAACAAGTCTGCTAGCATTGATTCATTCCATTACCCTCGGTACGTCTTGCCGATGGTAGTCATGCCCTGGTGAAATCGTTCTCCCTGCTCGTCACTGACAGCACTGCAGAGGAACAAATCCCCATGAGAGTGTCAAAAGTGTCATTCCAATTACATGTTGCAGACCAGTCCTTTGTAGAGCTGCAGCGAGGCTGCTACGAGCTACTGGTTTTTATCAGTCTTATTAGTTCCTAGAAACGTTGCTACAGCTTGCTGGAAATCTTTCCAAGCTGACTTTTCATCCTCTGTGAAGATATCATCAAATCGCTGATCTCAGAAGAACTGACGTGTCTGTGGACTGACAAATACACCTTCCTTGATTTTGACCTCAGCAAGTCTTGGACATTTATCACGAAGGTATAACAATCCTGTCCCAGTTCGATCCATGGCTTGTACTAGATTCTTCATAGACCGAGTTTGATGTGAAGAGGACGGTGCAAGATCGTGTAGGATTCTACAAGTGGGTCATTAAGTACTTGACTTATACCCTTGTTGTTGCAGTGGGAAGTCCTGGTACAGAAGTCTCACGCATAGAGGAAACAGCAAAACTTTGTGTAACCTTGCTGTAGCCCGCATCAAGATGACAATTCCCTTCATGGTATCACAAATCTGTCACTTATACTTATCATAATTGATATGTAACAGTAGTTTAATGTTGCTGTATATTTCTTTCATCCGGACTGCATACCAGATTGGAAAAGATTGTAGACCGTTACCATTTTGGGGTAGTACAATTTGTAAACTCAACTTGGACGAATCAATTACCATCCTCCAATCGTCATCTGTGCTGTTGATGTGTAGCGCTGCCATCAGACCCACTATATCAATGGGAGCATTGACGTCATCTGTGCTGTTGATGTGTAGCGCTGCCATCAGACCCACTATATCAATGGGAGCATTGAGGTTATATATCATTTTGAAATATGGATCAGATGTTTTTCTCCGAGCGGGAAACACATTAATGTGCATATTCTTTTCTAGAAGATTCAATTTTATCATTCTGGAGTTAACATTGGACAATGTCCACTGGTATTATTATCTTTTCCATCATCTACGGCACAAGATTCTGGTGGAAAATAACGATCTAAATGACCTAAGATCAGTACTCTGTCAACTACGCCATCCGTCCAAAGCCAGAAGAGTAGTAGTACAATGGGTCCCGTCCCACTGTAAAATGCAAGACGAGGAGGCAAATAGACTGGCAAAAGAACGTTGAAGGTCATGACAACTAGATTCTAGTGTGACCTACAAAGAGTCCAAAAGGTTTATTAGGGCCAGGTACATGGACAAATTGGAAACAGAGCATACTGGCTACACATAAACAAATTATGTTCATTACTAGTTGAGCAGAAAAGAGCAGGCGGTGGTCTTCAGATTCCGCACAGACCACAACAGACTGAGGTACCATCTATTCAATAAACTGAAGATATGTGCTACTGACGAATGCAGCTGTGGTACAGGAAAAAGGACTCCTTAACATCTGCTGCAAAACGCCCGAAACATATGGTGCAACCATCAGGGCCAACACTAGACAAGCTCTATGGCAGTGTCGACAGCCTCAAGATGCCGCTGCTTTCTTTGAACAAATTCAAATCGACGTCTGACAATGTAGGGAAGAAGAAGAAGAGGAAGAAGAAGAAGAAGAAGAAGAAGCAGAAGAAGAAGAGGAAGAGGAAGAAGAAGAAGAAGAAGAAAAAGATGAAGAAGAAGAAGTAGAAGATGATGAAAATGAAGAAGAAGAAGAAGATGAAAATGAAGAAGATGAAAATGAAGAAGAAGAAGAAAAAGAAGAAGAATATAGTTAAAACGTACTAATGTAACAAAAAATACTTATTTAGTTATAAAGTTACTTATTTGTACCATTTTTTTTTTAAATATTGATACATTGTCGCGATATCTAACATTTCTTGAATTCGCTCGTTCACAGCCACAATGACGTCAGCCGATCTAGAGACACGACCACTATAGCAGCGAAAACATGGGTGAAACCTGGTCGATTATCTCCTCTAGACCCGGAGCGCGTGGCATAGCTTGAATAATTTATCCGGTAGCGTGGCCCGCAGCCAGGCTGCAGTGCCCCACACAGCTGTGATTATATCAGCTATTAGGTCTGGTCGCGCAAGTAAACATGGCGGCCAACCTCCGTCTTTTTGAGGCTCTGGTATTTGGAAATCTGGGACATTCAGCAATTCGCATGAAATCGATGATCTGTCCAGGAAAACGTAGCTTAACTGTAGGGAATTGTCGTTTTTAATCCTTGGCCATGTCCACTTAAGAGTTTCTTCTTTACAACAAATCATCCTCGTTTAAATAATTGACGAAATCTTTTTCTTAATCATCTGTCATTCTTAATTACTGGTAAATCGCTCAATCACTGATAGTATCCTAAACAAGCACTTCCCAATTATTGACAACAACGTCACCTTAATCATTGACAACAACGTCACCTTAATCATTGACAACAACATCACCTTAATCATTGACAACAACGTCACCTTAATCATTGACAACCACGTCACCTTAATCATTGACAACAACGTCACCTTAATCATTGACAACAACGTCACCTTAATCATTGACAACAACATCACCTTAATCCTTGACAACAACATCACCTTAATCCTTGACAACAACGTCACCTTAATCATTGACAACAACGTCACCTTAATCATTGACAACAACATCACCTTAATCCTTGACAACAACATCACCTTAATCATTGACAACAACATCACCTTAATCCTTGACAACAACATCACCTTAATCCTTGACAACAACGTCACCTTAATCATTGACAACATCACCTTAATCCTTGACAACAACGTCACCTTAATCATTTGCACCAATGTCATCTCCATCATTGTCAACAACCACATCTCAATCATTAGCAACTTAATTTCAATCGTTGACAAAAATGTCATTCCTATCATTGACAACACAATCGTATCAATAATTAACAACAAAATCATGTCAATCATTGACAACAATCTTAATTCCATGATTAACAATAACTACAGCTCAATCACTGACAACAGCCATAATATGTTCAATGACAATATGTTCAATGTCTCAACCATTGACAAAAACTGATTTTCCGTTGATAACTTCATCTCAATCACTGACAACAAAATCGTTTCAATCACTGACAACTGCCTCGGATTATTTAAAGACACAATCATTTCAAACATTAACAATTAAATTATCTCAAACATTGAAACAGCCACTTTTCAATCTTTTTTGTCCTTGCCACATTGGAGGCCATAGGCCATCAACCAATCAACTCCAAGCAGACATGTCATATTCGACCATCAACCAATCCTGCCCAAGAATACTTGTAAAACCATCAACCAATCAACTCCAAGCAGACATGTCATATTCGACCATTGCGGTCTGAAGAAACATTACTGCCTCAACTGGAGAATGAACCCAGGACCACTCAGATGCGAAGCCAGCGCACTAACCACTGCGCTACGCTGCTCCCTGTCCAAGAATACCTGTAAAACCATCAACCAATCAACTCCAAGCAGACATGTCATATTCGACCTTCAACCAATCCTGTCGAAGAAGACCTGTCAAACCATCAACAAATCCACTCAAAGCAGACCTGTCATATTCGACTACCAACCAATCCTCTCCAAGCAAACAAGTTAGACTACCAACCAACCGTCTCCAAGCAGACCTGTTCTGTTATTCTACCAATCAATTCTCTCCAAACAGTCCAGTACTCTGCTGTTTTCTCCAGTTCTTTCCATCATCTCCTTGTTTTCCGCTTATCGACATCTGTCTCTTCTCCTTGTGTTATTTGGCCTTTCTTTGTCTTTGTTTTCCATGTGGGTACCATTACAGAGATTGCCTGGTGATATTGGCTCAAGGCTTTTGCAGTGTGACCTACACAGCAAAACCTTCTTCCCAAGATGTCCTGTTCTACCTTTCTTTGTCCTGGTCTACCTGTCTTTGTCCTGGTCTACCTGTCTTTGTCCTGGTCTACCTGTCTTTGTCCTGGTCTACCTGTCTTTGTCCTGGTCTACCTTTCTTTGTTCTGTTCTACCTGTCTTTGTCCTGTTCTGCCTGTCTTTGTCCTGGTCTACCTGTCTTTGTCCTGTTCTACTTGTCTGTGTCCTGGTCTACCTGTCTTTTTCCTGGTCTACCTGTCTTTGTCCTGTTCTACCTGTCTTTGTCCTGGTCTACCTGTCTTTGTCCTGGTCTACCTGTCTTTGTCCTAGTCTACCTGTCTTTTTCCTGGTCTACCTGTCTTTGTCCTGGTCTACCTGTCTTTTTCCTGGTCTACCTGTCTTTGTTGTTCTGTTCTACCTGTCTTTGTCCTGGTCTACCTTTCTTTGTTCTGTTCTACCTGTCTTTGTCCTGTTCTGCCTGTCTTTGTCCTGGTCTACCTGTCTTTGTCCTGTTCTACTTGTCTGTGTCCTGGTCTACCTGTCTTTGTCCTGGTCTACCTGTCTTTGTCCTGGTCTACCTGTCTTTGTCCTGGTCTACCTGTCTTTGTCCTGGTCTACCTGTCTTTGTCCTGGTCTACCTTTCTTTGTTCTGTTCTACCTGTCTTTGTCCTGGTCTACCTGTCTTTGTCCTGGTCTACCTGTCTTTGTCCTGTTCTACTTGTCTGTGTCCTGGTCTACCTGTCTTTGTCCTGGTCTACCTGTCTTTGTCCTGGTCTACCTGTCTTTGTCCTGGTCTACCTGTCTTTGTCCTGGTCTACCTGTCTTTGTCCTGGTCTACCTGTCTTTGTCCTGGTCTACCTTTCTTTGTTCTGTTCTACCTGTCTTTGTCCTGGTCTACCTGTCTTTGTCCTGGTCTACCTTTCTTTGTTCTGTTCTACCTATCTTTGTCCTGGTCTACCTATCTTTGTCCTGGTCTACCTGTCTTTGTCCTGGTCTACCTGTCTTTGTCCTGGTCTACCTTTCTTTGTTCTGTTCTACCTATCTTTGTCCTGGTCTACCTGTCTTTGTCCTGGTCTACCTGTCTTTGTCCTGGTCTACCTTTCTTTGTTGTTCTGTTCTACCTGTCTTTGTCCTGGTCTACCTGTCTTTGTCCTGGTCTACCTTTCTTTGTTCTGTTCTACCTGTCTTTGTCCTGGTCTACCTGTCTTTGTCCTGGTCTACCTGTCTTTGTCCTGGTCTACCTTTCTTTGTCCTGTTCTACCTATCTTTGTTCTGGTCTTTCCTATAAGCGTCCATGTGCAACTCTGTCCAACCACTGCAGATCCATTATACTTCTCACAGATCCATGATACTTCTCACAGATCCATAATACTTCTTACAGATCCATAATACTTCTCACATATCCATAATACTTCTCACAGATCCATGATACTTCTTATAGATCCATAATACTTCTCACAGATCCATGATACTTCTCACAGATCCGTAATACTTCTTACAGATCCAAAATACTTCTCACAGATCCATAATACTTCTCACAGATCCATAATACTTCTCACAGATCCATGATACTTCTCACAGACCCATAATACTTCTCACAGATCAATAATACTTCTCACAGATCCAAAATACTCTTCGCAGATCCATGATACTTCTCACAGATCCATAATACTTCTCACAGATCCATGATACTTCTCACAGATCCATAATACTTCTCACAGATCAATAATACTTCTCACAGATCCAAAATACTTCTCGCAGATCCATATGATAAGGTCCTGCAATATCTTAGTTATGCGTTTGGTCATCTGTCATGTTCCCGATCCTTATTTCTAAAAACGTTACTCTACATTGGAGTTGACGATCCATAGTTTAGTACGCCTTCTGGTAAATTTTGCAATTTGAATATTATGTTTTAACATGAAAAAGGCCGTTCGTGTCTATTGTATCCTGGCTGTTACATCCCCATCTCCATCCCCATCTCCATCTTCTGTATTTTTTACAATGCTTCGTATGTATGTGATGCTCTCTCCCTCTTCCAGTGCCATTTTTCACAATTTGATAAACGCCATGTTTTTCGCCGCATTTAATTTTACAATTTGTATATTTTTACATTAGACATCAAATTGAGATCATATCGGTTTTCTCATACAGATTGGAACATTGAGCCTCGATAAGTATTCTCAGAAAATATCAACATTGTGACCAGATAACTGTTCTCCAACAAACATCACATCAGCATTGTGACCAGATAACTGTTCTCCAACAAACATAACATCAACATTGTGACCAGATAACTGTTCTCCAACAAACATAACATCAACATTGTGACTAGATAACTGTTCTCCAACAAACATAATATCAACATTGTGACCAGATAACTGTTCTCCAACAAACATAACATCAACATTGTGACCAGATAACTGTTCTCCAACAAACATAACATCAACATTGTGACCAGACAACTGTTCTCCAACAAACATACCGTCAACATTGTGACACGATAACTGTTCTCCAACAAACATCAACATTGTGGTCAGATAACTGTTCTCTAACACGCATGTATACCAAAACGTATCGCACCAAAAATACACATTAACTTGATGTTTCACATATTAGGCTTATTTCCGATGTATGTTTCGTTCTTGCTATTGAGGTACTCAAAGCTTCGAAATTGTATGACACGTGATATTATGGTACTCGATTGAGTTCAATATGATATTGTTATCCTAGCGGAATTATCATCAGTATTCACAGGAACATCAATATTGAGACTAAGCAAGCATACTCTAGTGAACATCAACATTCAGTCAAACAAATATACTCATGTACGTATCAAATTTTCAGGCCAGGTAAACTAACACATTAAGGCCAAATAAGTAGAAACATTGAGGCTAATAATAATAATTCTAATTATTAATATTTAGTCTAAATAAACTACAACGTTATGATAAAGTAAAAATATATTTGGTAATCACAAAGCTACATTTTTCTAAACACCACTGTCCTCCAAAAATAATAGAAATATTGAAGTAAAATAAGTATTTGCATTGAATTCAAATGCATATATTTCAGAAAACCTCTACAAATGCATATATTTCAGAAAACATCTACAAATGCATATATTTCAGAAAACATCTACAAATCCATATATTTCAGAAAACATCTACAAATCCATATACTTCAGAAAACATCTACAAATGCATATACTTCAGGAAACATCTACAAATGCATATACTTGAGAAAACTTCTACAATTATATATACTTCAGCAAACATCTACAAATGCGTATACTTCAGGAAACATCTACAAATGCATATAATTCAGCAAACATCTACAAATGCATATATTGCAGCAAACATCTACAAATCCACATACTTCAGCAAACATCTACAAATGCATATACTTCAGCAAACATCTACAAATGCATATACTTCAGCAAACATCTACAAATCCGTATACTTCAGCAAACATCTACAAATGCATATACTTCAGAAAACATCTACATTAAAAACATATCTATCTTAATCTTGATGACCTGTTCCTCAGCGTATCTGTGTGTTCCAACTTCGTTTCCAGCAGACCCTGTTGTGAACCAAGGAAGTTCAGTGGGTGGCAAGCCCTTCTCCAAAGACGTATCGGATGTTGTTGGGAACAGCAAGGGAGTCTGTCCAACGCATTGAATGTCTTCCCCGGGATCTATTTTAGCCTCCATGACACAGGATAACAGTCGCCATCTCTATCGACCATCGTTCCGTCGCAACATGTGACCTTGCCATCTAGGTTTGCCTTGCCTACGTATATTACCGCATCATTCACCAAGAACAATCGTGGTGTGTCAGAATATTTGAGCTTTTGTATACATTAATTGCGGAGAGTGATTACGACCAAGCATCTCACAAGAGAGACCTTGGTCACTCTCAATTTGTCATTTGGTGACCTTGTGAGTGCCCATGTTTCAGCACCTTACCACATCACAAGAAGCATAGGGGAATTGAAGAAAGAAGTTCGAAGGTCAGGTTATGGTCTTTGCATCCGTTCAGGCCGAGCAAGGCTGCCCATGTCGCGCGACGATGTCTTGCTAGTTCATGTTCCAAATTGTTCTGCAAATTAAGGAGGCGTCCAATATCGATGCACTCGTCGACATCTTTTAATCTCCCTCCATCATGGAAGACTGGACAACAATTGGCGCAACGATTGCACAATACTTTGATCTTCGAGACATTTATCTCCAGTCACGTTTTCCTACCCTCACCAATGAGTCGCTACATCAGTTGGTTGGCTTCTGCTGCTGACTCTGTGATGAGCACTATGCCGCCGGAAATCGAAGATAATTGCGGATTGGGCCGTCAATAAGGGGGGCAAAGGTGCCCCAGTTGTATCGGCTAATGACTGATTCCAAACATGCAGAGAAGACGTTCAGCGACATAGGAACTCACTGGCGGACACCCTTCTGAACTACAACTATAATCTGACGTTGAAAGGGACGAAATGTGGTAGTACAGTTCGTATAACTGTTGGCAAGAATTGTGGTATAACTGGGATCGACACCTTGTTCCAGCAATGAACGCCAGACAAAATGTGGTTTTTGTAGTCAAGTTAAATATTAAGGACGTCTGAAACGCTCGGGCTGCCTTAAAATAGCGGAAACAGGTTGAAATGTGGTCCATTGTGCTGCACGAATGTGGAAAGCCTGTCCGACTAGTTGCGATTCTCGGAGAGTGGTGCGGCCTCTGTGGCAAGAATTCATTTTGTGAGCATCTTGTAAGTGACCAGGAGAAGAGTAGCTGGACGATCTCCCGAGGTCATCTTTGTCTCCCCTTCTTGTAAAAGAGTGTTGTCCTCGAACGAAGATAACATGTGAAATATTGGACTTTGGCTTGATAAAGGGGTTGCACCGCAAGCCTGGTGGTCCTTCGCAGTCATGCCATCTTCACCTTTTGATTTTTCAGAATCCATTGATTCAACGACATGGCGAATTTTTGAGGACATGAGGTAGGAAGTTCAGAAGAGGGGGGAAAGTAGATGGGAGGGCGATTGACGGGGGTTCTGACGATCTGGATAGGACCATATAGTAATCTTTCATGATTGACTCCATGCGCAGCTTTGACGTTGTGCCAGACCCATCGGTGGAAATATTGAGATCGGATTTAGATCACATTCGAGAATGGTCTGCGAGCTGGCAAATGGAGTTTAATGTAGATAAATGTACAGTCATCCACATGTGTTGATCCAATATGGAACAAAATAACAGAATGGGCAAGAACAATATTAGAATGATAGAAAAAGAAAGGGACCTAGGGGTTATAAAAGATCATACAGGTAAGGTGAGTGAGCAAGTCCAAGTAGCAGTGAAAAAGACAAATGCAATGTTGGGTGTGATAAAAATAAATATTAAACATAGGATCAAGGAAGTGATAGTCAAACTGTATAAAGCATTAGTTAGACCTAGATTGGAGTACTGTGTACAGGTGTGGAGTCCTTATCGTGGAGAGATGATATAAACATGCTCGAAAGAATGCAAACAACAGAGACAAAGCTGATAGTGGGATTCCAGAATTACAGTTATGAGGAAAGTCTCAGAAATAGCGGCCTACAGTGTCTAGAAAAGAGAAGAATTCGAGATGACTTAATACAGGTTTATAAGATGATCAGAGGAACGGATAAATTAGACTAAAACAACTTTTTTCAAAATACAACCACCTACAAGATCAAGAGGGCATAGTTAGAAATTAAATTAACTAAAGAGAGGTCCAGATTAGATATTAGGAAATATTTCTTTAGTCAGAGAGTGGTGAATGCTTGGAATGTATTGTCACATGAAGTAGTGGAGGCAGGGACAATTAATGCATTTAAGAATAGAGTGGATGCACATAGCTTTTAGAGAAAGGAAATGTAAACGAAACTGGTTGTATACAGACTCTGCAGAGTCTTCTAAACCAGTATAAAAACGTTAACTTAGAAGATTTCAGACATGGAATGATTTGGTGGTGTTTGGCGAGTCTTCGAGCTGCTAATTTGATGCTGCACCGATATTCTTCAGCTTTCAAAGACGTTCGCGGACAAAGGTCTCATCATCTACATACGGTGGTGACGTCTAGGTGATTGTCCGGAGAACGAGCCATCTTACGCCGCTCCTCTAACAAAATGTGAGTGGCAGGTAAAATACGATTTGTGGTTTGAGTGGTGCTGAGAATCTGGCTGCCTTTGAGATGGATGTGATTATTGCAATTAGATTGGTATAGTCAGCATCGATGTAGGTGTTTATAGGAGTTCCGAGTTGCTTGCTAGCAGCGAGGGTGGTAGCAATCAAGGGGTCGATAGGAGTTCCAAGTTGCTTGCTAGCAGCGAGGGTGGTAGCAGTCAAGTGGTCGATAGGAGTTCCGAGTTGCTTGCTAGCAGCGAGGGTGGTAGAAATCAAGGGGTCGATAGGAGTTCCGAGTTGCTTGCTAGCAGCGAGGGTGGTAGAAATCTAAGGATCGATAGGACCTCCGAGTTGCTTGCTAGCAGCGAGGGTGGTAGTAATCGAGGGATTGATGAGCGTCTCCGAAAACAGGCGCAGAGAAGATGATTGTCGCTTCAGAAGGAACCAACTACTCAGACATCAGTTGCTGATCTACGAATGGACAAGACATGGTCAATTTCATCACGATAATGTCCACTGGATCCTTTATGTGTGTACCTCTGACGAGTAGGCTTTTAGAAAAAGTTGTTGCAGTAAAACAGTCCTTTTGTTTGGCAGAAAGCGATCAGTCTGTTACGTGCGTTGTTCCTTGTTTCTCCAGAATGCGGGCCCACATAAATTTTAACCATGTTGGCGAGGCCCTATTCTGGCACTTAAGTCGCAGATAATGATCTTGTAGTAGTTGTGGTTTCGCTGAAGGACTTCATGGAGGTGGTCGTAGAAATCAGCATGTTCTTGTACGCCTATGTCTGCTGTTGATGCATACACTTAAATAATGATTTAAGTATGACGTTTGGAGATGGTGATGTCCAAGAAAGCCAGGTGGTGATCTACACATGTCACCTGTTGAACGAGATGGACGATGCGCGAGGGGTGAGGGTGGGGGCGACTAAGAAACCAACTCCTCCTGATGCAGTGTTGACCTTGCGGGCGCCGATACAATCCCCTGTGCCTTTATTCCAAATCGCTGACAGTTATTTTTCTCGTTTGGTCTCTGAGATGCCAATGATCTTATATCTCAATTTGCTATAAAACTCGCAAAAAAAGGTTGCTGAGCTGGGGTGCGGTAGTTAAGGTTGCATACTGCGCGAGTACGAGTCTCGAGACGCGGTTTGGCCCTAAGAGTAGGACGCCTTTGTTTACGAGCGTCGCTGGTGTTAACGCTATCAGACATATTAGAAAAGACGTACTGCAGTAGACTAGGGCCGTTGTCGATGTAGTAATCAGCACGATTTTAGTATTACCTGGCCAGATGGAGGGGTACCGTGACCTACCTAACCAAAAGACATCAACATACAACGCTCACCTTAAACCTACATAACCAAAAACATCCACACACAATACTCACCTCCTCGCAGGCTTCCGTTGACCTTGACAGTACCTACAGACGAGGATAACCGTCACAACAATGACCAGACCTCCAAGAACTCCCGCCAAAAGGACAATACTAGTCAGGAACCCGGATACTGAAGCTTGCCTCTCACCTGAACGCAACTGGGGAAAGTATGCACACAACTTCAACTATTCATCAATAATCCCTGTGACAAATATCGATTAACTGATCAGATCACGTGATCTACAATTCACTGACCCATTAATTTGATCATCTCTCCGATGCTCACTCCCGTATTTGTTTACTTCTTAAGTCTTTCGATCAATCGTGTTTATTATTATTATGCTCGTCTACAAAGAGCTGCACAGGTAACATTTAGGAACACTGATTTTGTTAGCAATTTGATTTGCACGATAAGATCGCTAGCCAGTTGCACGTCCATTTTTATTCTTCTTTTATGACATGCTTGGAAGGTTTCGGTAGACACCATATCGCTTGCTCCAAGAAATCCATCCACTAGTGTGAAATGATAATTATAGTTGATGTTCACTGCGTCGTCCTCTTACCCTCGCTACACTAACGACGAGCGACGATTCGAAAAGTAACAAAAATAAACGTCATAGAACTCCCGCAATGTTTGTTGAGCTGCAAGGAAACGTAAGGTGCATGCCACCACTTCCAGGCAGATCTGGATAACTACAATAATTGTGGATATCCTTATACCTGTCCGTCTCAGAAACGGAAAATCTAGGTCACGTTAATATTGAGGAGAACATGTGACTTGAGCAGACTTTTGATACGACGTCTGCAAGGGGCGGCAAGCATGAAGTATAGAGACAGAGGCGAATGGAAGCCCAAGACTCCAGGGGCGGCAAGCATGAAGTAGAGACAGAGGCGAGGGGAGGCCCAAGACTCCAGGGACGGAAAGCACGAGGTAGAGGATCTCGCGAATGGAGGCCCAAGACTCCAGGGGCGGCAAGCATGAGGTAGAGACAGAGGCGAGGGGAGGCCCAAGACTTCAGGGACGGCAAGCATGAGGCAGAGACAGAGGCGAGGGGAGGCCCAAGACTCCAGGGACGGCAAGCATGAGGCAGAGACAGAGGCGAGGGGAGGCCCAAGACTCCAGGGACGGAAAGCACGAGGTAGAGGATCTCGCGAATGGAGGCCCAAGACTCCAGGGGCGGCAAGCATGAGGTAGAGACAGAGGCGAGGGGAGGCCCAAGACTTCAGGGACGGCAAGCATGAGGCAGAGACAGAGGCGAGGGGAGGCCCAAGACTCCAGGGACGGCAAGCATGAGGCAGAGACAGAGGCGAGGGGAGGCCCAAGACTCCAGGGACGGAAAGCACGAGGTAGAGTATCTCGCGAGGGGAGGCCCAAGACTCCAGGGGCGGCAAGCACGTTGTAGAGGATCTCGCGAGGGGAGGCCCGAGACTCCAGGGACGGCAAGCACGAGGTAGAATATCTCGCGAGGGAAGGTCCAAGACTCCAGGGGCGGCAAGCACGAGGTAGAGGATCTCGCGAATGGAGGCCCGAGACTCCAGGGGCCGAAAGCATGAGATATAGACACAAGCGAGGCGAGGACCGAGTCTCCAGTGGCGGCAAGCACGAGGCACACACACCCACGAGGCGAGGCCCGAGTCTTTAGGGGCGGCAAGCACGAGGTACAGACACTAGCGAGGCGAGTACCGAGGCATGAAAGTGTGTTCACGTCAAGCAGATATGAGGAGAGAGAGAGAGAAATAGATAATGTAAGAGAGAAAGAGAGACAGAGGGATATATTGCACGATTACAGGACATGTTGTGTCGTATGTGTGAGTGTGTGTGTGCGAGTGTCGAGTACGCATGCTATGTCGGTGATGTGTAGTGTGTATATATCGCGTAGATACATACTGAATGTAGTTGGGAGAGACAAAAAGAGTGCCCTCTCATTCGAACCGAAAACAAATGGTATGTGTGTGTATGTATGTTACCGTGTGTGTGCTTTTGCGTGTGTGTTATTGTGTGTGAGTGTCTGTTCAGCGATTGTGTGTGTATGGACACTGGAGATGTATTTGTGTTCATTTATCGAATAGACAAAAACTGAGAGAGAGAGAAAGATTGAGAGAGAGACGGAAGGAGTACACAACGCACAGGTAAAAGACACGCTCTGTATGTGTGTGTGTATGTGTATGCGTGCGTGTGTGTGTTTGTGTGTGTGTGTGTGTGTTACTATGTGCCAGTACGACTCCGAAAATGCGTACCTCTTGGAAAGAAAGAAAGAGAGATAGGGAGAAAAAAAATAGGGAAAAGGAAGGGTTGGTGGTGGAGGAATACATCTCTTGAGGGTTCGAATGTGTTTGGGGAATAGGGTGTGGGAGATGTGTTGTGTGTAGGGGTGTATGTGTGTTTGTGTTGTGTGTGTAGGGGTGTATGTGTGTTGTGTGTGTAGGGGTGTATGTGTGTTTGTGTTGTGTGTGTAGGGGTGTATGTGTGTTTGTGTTGTGTGTGTAGGGGTGTATGTGTGTTTGTGTTGTGTGTGTAGGGGTGTTTGTGTGTTTGTGTTGTGTGTGTAGGGGTGTATGTGTGTTTGTGTTGTGTGTAGGGGTGTATGTGTGTTTGTGTTGTGTGTGTAGGGGTGTATGTGTGTTTGTGTTGTGTGTAGGGGTGTATGTGTGTTTGTGTTGTGTGTGTAGGGGTGTATGTGTGTTTGTGTTGTGTGTGTAGGGGTGTATGTGTGTTTGTGTTGTGTGTTTAGGGGTTTATGTGTGTTTGTGTTGTGTGTAGGGGTTTATGTGTGTTTGTGTTGTGTGCGTAGGGGTTTATGTGTGTTTGTGTTGTGTGTGTAGGGGTTTATGTGTGTTTGTGTTGTGTGCGTAGGGGTTTATGTGTGTTTGTGTTGTATGTGTAGGGGTTTATGTGTGTTTGTGTTGTGTGTGTAGGGGTTTATGTGTGTTTGTGTTGTGTGTGTAGGGGTTTATGTGTGTTTGTGTTGTGTATAGGGGGTGTATGTGTGTTTGTGTTGTGTCTGTAGGGGTTTGTGTTGTGTGTAGGGGTTTATGTGTGTTTGTGTTGTGTGTAGGGGTGTATGTGTGTTTTTGTTGTGTGTAGGGGTTTATGTGTGTTTGTGTTGTGTTTAGGGGTTTATGTGTGTTTTTGTTGTGTGTGTAGGGGTTTATATGTGTTTGTGTTGTGTGTGTGTAATGGTTTATGTGTGTTTGTGTTGTGTGTGTAGGGGTTTATGTGTGTTTTTGTTGTGTTTATGGGTTTATGTGTGTTTGTGTTGTGTGTGTAGGGGTAATGTGTGTTTTTGTTGTGTGTGTAGGAGTTTATATGTATTTTGTTTTGTGTGTAGGGGTTTATGTGTGTTTGTGTTGTGTGTGTAGGGGTTTATGTGTGTTTGTGTTGTGTGTAGGGTTTTATGTGTGTTTGTGTTGTGTGTAGGGGTTTATGTGTGTTTATGCTGTGTGTAGGGGTGTATGTGTGTTTGTGTTGTGTGTGTAGGGGTTTATGTGTGTTTGTGTTGTGTGTAGGGGTTTATGTGTGTTTGTGTTGTGTGTAGGGGTTTATGTGTGTGTGTGTTGTGTGTAGGGGTTTATGTGTGTTTTTGTTGTGTGTGTAGGGGTTTATGTGTGTTTGTGTTGTGTGTGTAGGGGTTTATATGTGTTTGTGTTGTGTGTGTAGGGGTATATGTGTGTTTGTGTTGTGTGTAGGGGTTTATGTGTGTTTGTGTTGTGTGCATAGGGGTTTATGTGTGTTTGTGTTGTGTGTAGGGGTTTATGTGTGTTCTTTCTGTGCGTAGGGGTTTATGTGTGTTTTTTGTTGTGTGTAGGGGTTTATATATGTTTGTGTTGTGTGTGTAGGGGTTTATGTGTGTTTGTGTTGTGTGTAGGGGTTTATGTGTGTTTGTGTTGTGTGTAGGGGCTCATGTGTGTTTTTGTTGTGTGTGTAGGGGTTTATATGTGTTTGTGTTGTGTGTAGGGGTTTATATGTGTTTGTGTTGTGTGTGTAGGGGTTTATGTGTGTTTGTGTTGTGTGTGTAGGGGTTTATGTTTGTTTGTGTTGTGTGTAGGGGTTTATGTGTGTTTGTGTTGTGTGTAGGGGTTTATGTGTGTTTGTGTTGTGTGTAGGGGTTTATGTGTGTTTGTGTTGTATGTGTAGGGGTTTATGTGTGTTTGTGTTGTGTGTGTAGGGGTTTATGTGTGTTTGTGTTGTGCGTGTAGGGGTTTATGTGTGTTTGTGTTGTGTGTGTAGGGGTTTATGTGTGTTTGTGTTGTGTGCGTAGGGGTTTATGTGTGTTTGTGTTGTATGTGTAGGGGTTTATGTGTGTTTGTGTTGTGTATAGACGGTGTATGTGTGTTTGTGTTGTGTCTGTAGGGGTTTGTGTTGTGTGTAGGGGTTTATGTGTGTTTGTGTTGTGTGTAGGGGTGTATGTGTGTTTTTGTTGTGTGTAGGGGTTTATGTGTGTTTGTGTTGTGTTTAGGGGTTTATGTGTGTTTTTGTTGTGTGTGTAGTGGTTTATATGTGTTTGTGTTGTGTGTGTAATGGTTTATGTGTGTTTGTGTTGTGTGTGTAGGGGTTTATGTGTGTTTTTGTTGTGTTTAGGGGTTTATGTGTGTTTGTGTTGTGTGTGTAGGGGTAATGTGTGTTTTTGTTGTGTGTGTAGGAGTTTATATGTATTTTTGTTTTGTGTGTAGGGGTTTATGTGTGTTTGTGTTGTGTGTGTAGGGGTTTATGTGTGTTTGTGTTGTGTGTAGGGTTTTATGTGTGTTTGTGTTGTGTGTAGGGGTTTATGTGTGTTTGTGCTGTGTGTAGGGGTGTACGTGTGTTTGTGTTGTGTGTAGGGGTTTATGTGTGTTTGTGTTGTGTGTAGGGGTTTATATGTGTTTGTGTTGTGTGTGTAGGGGTGTACGTGTGTTTGTGTTGTGTGTGTAGGGGTTTATGTGTGTTTGTGTTGTGTGCATAGGGGTTTATGTGTGTTTGTGTTGTGTGTAGGGGTTTATGTGTGTTTGTGTTGTGTGTAGGGTTTAATGTGTGTTTGTGTTGTGTGTAGGGGTTTATGTGTGTTTGTGTTGTGTGTAGGGGTTTATGTGTGTTTGTGTTGTGTGTAGGGGTTTATGTGTGTTTGTGTTGTGTGTAGGGGTGTATGTGTGTTTGTGTTGTGTCTGTAGGGGTTTGTGTTGTGTGTAGGGGTTTATGTGTGTTTGTGTTGTGTGTAGGGGTGTATGTGTGTTTTTGTTGTGTGTAGGGGTTTATGTGTGTTTGTGTTGTGTTTAGGGGTTTATGTGTGTTTTTGTTGTGTGTGTAGGGGTTTATATGTGTTTGTGTTGTGTGTGTAATGGTTTATGTGTGTTTGTGTTGTGTGTGTAGGGGTTTATGTGTGTTTTTGTTGTGTTTAGGGGTTTATGTGTGTTTGTGTTGTGTGTGTAGGGGTAATGTGTGTTTTTGTTGTGTGTGTGGGAGTTTATATGTATTTTTGTTTTGTGTAGGGGTTTATGTGTGTTTGTGTTGTGTGTGTAGGGGTTTATGTGTGTTTGTGTTGTGTGTAGTGTTTTATGTGTGTTTGTGTTGTGTGTAGGGGTTTATGTGTGTTTGTGCTGTGTGTAGGGGTGTACGTGTGTTTGTGTTGTGTGTGTAGGGGTTTATGTGTGTTTTTGTTGTGTTTAGGGGTTTATGTGTGTTTGTGTTGTGTGTGTAGGGGTAATGTGTGTTTTTGTTGTGTGTGTAGGAGTTTATATGTATTTTTGTTTTGTGTAGGGGTTTATGTGTGTTTGTGTTGTGTGTGTAAGGGTTTATGTGTGTTTTTGTTGTGTGTGTAGGGGTTTATGTGTGTTTGTGTTGTGTGTGTAGGGGTTTATATGTGTTTGTGTTGTGTGTGTAGGGGTGTACGTGTGTTTGTGTTGTGTGTGTAGGGGTTTATGTGTGTTTGTGTTGTGTGCATAGGGGTTTATGTGTGTTTGTGTTATGTGTAGCGGTTTATGTGTGTTTGTGTTGTTTGTAGGGGTTTATGTGTGTTTGTGTTGTGTGTAGGGGTTTATGTGTGTTTGTGTTGTGTGTGTAGGGGTTTATGTGTGTTTTTGTTGTGTGTAGGGGTTTATATGTGTTTGTGTTCTGTGTGTAGGGGTTTATGTGTGTTTGTGTTGTGTGTGTAGGGGTTTATGTATGTTCGTGTTGTGTGTGTAGGGGTTTATGTGTGTTTGTGTTGTGTGTAGGGGTTTATGTGTGTTTGTGTTGTGTGTAGGGGTTTATGTGTGTTTTTGTTGTGTGTGTAGGGGTTTATATGTGTTTGTGTTGTGTGTGTAGGGGTTTATATGTGTTTGTGTTGTGTGTGTAGGGGTTTATGTGTGTTTGTGTTGTGTGTGTAGGGGTTTATGTTTGTTTGTGTTGTGTGTAGGGGTTTATGTGTGTTTGTGTTGTGTGTAGGGGTTTATGTGTGTTTGTGTTGTATGTGTAGGGGTTTATGTGTGTTTGTGTTGTGTGTGTAGGGGTTTATGTGTGTTTGTGTTGTGCGTGTAGGGGTTTATGTGTGTTTGTGTTGTGTGTGTAGGGGTTTATGTGTGTTTGTGTTGTGTGCGTAGGGGTGTATGTGTGTTTGTGTTGTATGTGTAGGGGTTTATGTGTGTTTGTGTTGTGTATAGACGGTGTATGTGTGTTTGTGTTGTGTCTGTAGGGGTTTGTGTTGTGTGTAGGGGTTTATGTGTGTTTGTGTTGTGTGTAGGGGTGTATGTGTGTTTTTGTTGTGTGTAGGGGTTTATGTGTGTTTGTGTTGTGTGTGTAGGGGTAATGTGTGTTTTTGTTGTGTGTGTAGGAGTTTATATGTATTTTTGTTTTGTGTGTAGGGGTTTATGTGTGTTTGTGTTGTGTGTGTAGGGGTTTATGTGTGTTTGTGTTGTGTGTAGGGTTTTATGTGTGTTTGTGTTGTGTGTAGGGGTTTATGTGTGTTTGTGCTGTGTGTAGGGGTGTACGTGTGTTTGTGTTGTGTGTGTAGGGGTTTATGTGTGTTTGTGTTGTGTGTAAGGGTTTATGTGTGTTTGTGTTGTGTGTAGGGGTTAATGTGTGTGTGTGTTGTGTGTAGGGGTTTATGTGTGTTTTTGTTGTGTGTGTAGGGGTTTATGTGTGTTTGTGTTGTGTGTGTAGGGGTTTATATGTGTTTGTGTTGTGTGTGTAGGGGTGTACGTGTGTTTGTGTTGTGTGTGTAGGGGTTTATGTGTGTTTGTGTGCATAGGGGTTTATGTGTGTTTGTGTTGTGTGTAGGGGTTTATGTGTGTTTGTGTTGTGTGCAGGGGTTTATATGTGTTTGTGTTGTGTGTAGGGGTTTATGTGTGTTTGTGTTGTGTGTAGGGGTTTATGTGTGTTTGTGTTGTTTGTAGGGGTTTATGTGTGTTTGTGTTGTGTGTAGGGGTGTATGTGTGTTTGTGTTGTGTCTGTAGGGGTTTGTGTTGTGTGTAGGGGTTTATGTGTGTTTGTGTTGTGTGTAGGGGTGTATGTGTGTTTTTGTTGTGTGTAGGGGTTTATGTGTGTTTGTGTTGTGTTTAGGGGTTTATGTGTGTTTTTGTTGTGTGTGTAGGGGTTTATATGTGTTTGTGTTGTGTGTAATGGTTTATGTGTGTTTGTGTTGTGTGTGTAGGGGTTTATGTGTGTTTTTGTTGTGTTTAGGGGTTTATGTGTGTTTGTGTTGTGTGTGTAGGGGTTTATGTGTGTTTTTGTTGTGTTTAGCAGTTTATGTGTGTTTGTGTTGTGTGTGTAGGGGTAATGTGTGTTTTTGTTGTGTGTGTAGGAGTTTATATGTATTTTTGTTTTGTGTAGGGGTTTATGTGTGTTTGTGTTGTGTGTGTAGGGGTTTATGTGTGTTTGTGTTGTGTGTAGGGTTTTATGTGTGTTTGTGTTGTGTGTAGGGGTTTATGTGTGTTTGTGCTGTGTGTAGGGGTGTACGTGTGTTTGTGTTGGGGTTTATGTGTGCTTGTGTTATGTGTAGGGGTTCATGTGTGTTTGTGTTGTGTGTAGGGTTTTATGTGTGTTTGTGTTGTGTGTAGGGGTTTATGTGTGTTTATGCTGTGTGTAGGGGTGTATGTGTGTTTGTGTTGTGTGTGTAGGGGTTTATGTGTGTTTGTGTTGTGTGTAGGGGTTTATGTGTGTTTGTGTTGTGTGTAGGGGTTTATGTGTGTGTGTGTTGTGTGTAGGGGTTTATGTATGTGTGTGTTGTGTGTAGGGGTTTATGTGTGTTTGTGTTGTGTGTAGGGGTTTATGTGTGTTTGTGTTGTGTGTAGGGGTTTATGTGTGTTTGTGTTGTGTGTGTAGGGGTTTATGTGTGCTTTTGTTGTGTGTAGGGGTTTATATCTGTTTGTGTTCTGTGTGTAGGGGTTTATGTGTGTTTGTGTTGTGTGTGTAGGGGTTTATGTATGTTCGTGTTGTGTGTGTAGGGGTTTATGTGTGTTTGTGTTGTGTGTAGGGGTTTATGTGTGTTTGTGTTGTGTGTAGGGGTTTATGTGTGTTTTTGTTGTGTGTGTAGGGGTTTATATGTGTTTGTGTTGTGTGTGTAGGGGTTTATATGTGTTTGTGTTGTGTGTGTAGGGGTTTATGTGTGTTTGTGTTGTGTGTGTAGGGGTTTATGTTTGTTTGTGTTGTGTGTAGGGGTTTATGTGTGTTTGTGTTATGTGTAGGGGTTTATGTGTGTTTGTGTTGTGTGTAGAGGTTTATGTGTGTTTGTGTTGTATGTGTAGGGGTTTATGTATGTTTGTGTTGTGTGTGTTGGGGTTTATGTGTGGTTGTGTTGTGTGTAGGGGTTTATGTGTGGTTGTGTTGTGTGTAGGGGTTTATGTGTGGTTGTGTTGTGTGTAGGGGTTTATGTGTGTTTGTGTTGTGTGCATAGGGGTTTTTGTGTGTTTGTGTTGTGTGTGTAGTTGTTTCTATGTGGATGTGTTGTGCAGAGGTTGTTGTGTGACATGCCGAGAGACACAGGCCGAGAGAGAGAGGCAGGTTGAGAGATACATCATGAGAGGGACAGAGGTGACAGGCCAAGAGAGACAGAGAGAGAGAGACTGGCCGAGAGAGGCAGACAGGCCGAGAGAAACAGAGTGAGACAGGCCGAGAGAGACAGGCTGAGAGACACAGATCAAGAGAGACAGAGGGAGAAATACCGAGAGAGACAGGCCGAGAGATGCCGAGAGAGACAAAGGGAGACATGCCGAGAGAGACAGAGTGAGACATGTCGAGAGAGACAGACCGAGAGAAACAGGTCGAGAAAGACAGGCCGAAAGAGACAGAGAAACATGCCGAGAGAGACAGGCCGAGAGAGACAGGCCGAGAGAGACATGCCGAGAGAGACAAGCTGAGAGATACAGAGACAGGCTGAGAGAGAGAGAGAGAGAGAGAGACATTCCAAAAGAGACATGCCGATAGAGACGAGGGAGACATGCCGAGAGTGACAAGCTGAGAGAGACAGAGACAGGTCGAGATTGACAGAGGGAGACATGCCGAGAGAGACAGGCCGAGCGCGACAGATAGAGACAGTCCGAGAGAGACAGAGAGACAGGCGGAGAGATGCAGGCCGAGAGAGACACGCCGATAGAGACAGATGTAGACAGTCCGAGAGAGACAGAGAGAGAGACAGGCGGAGAGAGACAGGCTGAGAGGGACAGGCCGAGTGAGACAGATTCAGAAAAGTCGACAGCCACCTCGAGCTCAAATCAGCTCATACATGTGTTCGTCTGTAAGTATGTAGGTGCGTGTGTGCCTGAGAGTGTGTATGTATGTGTTCGTCTGTAAGTATGTAGGTGCGTGTGTGCCTGAGAGTGTGTATGTATGTGTTCGTCTGTGGGAATGTAGGTGCGTGTGTGCCTGAGAGTGTGTATGTATGTGTTCGTCTGTGGGAATGTAGGTGCGTGTGTACCTGAGAGTGTGTATGTATGTGTTCGTCTGTGGGTATAAAAGTGCGTGTGTACCTGAGAGTGTGTATGTATGTGTTCGTCTGTGAGTATGTAGATGCGTGTGTGCCGGAGAGTGTGTATGTATGTGGTCAGGTGTGTATGTGTGCGTCCATACGCAGTAGTTGGCATCTCCCCACGGCACGCAGGTTCTGGTAGATGTTTGAACACAAGCCAATCGTGAAGGTAAGTCATTATGTTGATACGATATATATCTGACAGCGTACGTCTTCTGTTGTCTGAGTGAATGTATATATATATGGCTCTTTGCTCGTGTAAATTTGTTTTGCTGTGGCCAAGAAGGGACATGGGAATGCTACTACTGCGGTCCCAATTCGCATTTCTGATCAACTTTAAATTAATTATTTATTTCTTAATATCATTATGCAATTCTTGTTCAATAACCTGTAACTAAATCAAATCATTAAACTCAAATCTCTCTCCCCTCTAAATCCACCAATCTCTTGGGTCAATTTGACCCCTTCAACAGCCCCACATCTCTTCCGTACGTCTGACATATAACCCATTGGCGCATGCGCATTTCACGCCCAGTCAAGCAATTTGGCTCATAGAGACATTATTCATATTTCTTTATTGGGACGGCGTGGGCTAGTGGTTAAGTGGCACGGCTCACAACCAGAATGTGCTGGGTTCGATCCCCATCACAGCACCGGCCGTTACCCCGGGGAAGCAAACCCTTAGAAAATGCAGGAGGAAGCAGACCCTTACATAAAATGCATGCTGAAGTCGGATGCACTGGGCCGACAGGCGCAAAATAAAAACCACAGTGTAACGCATACCGCTTTGAGGAACAGAAAAATGAGGCGAACTTGAAAAAAAAAAATTCTTTATGCTGCCTTTGTAAATCTTTCGAAAAATTGTATATGTTTTTTAATGTTTTTTTAAACCTTAATATATAGTAATGTACTAGGAGCCAACCACAAGAACAAGAGGGCATCATCATCATGTAGCATGTCCTTTGTAGAACGTCGCTCCCATCACAGTCTGTCTGAAAGAAACTCGTTCTCTTGCCAAAACACCAGCCTCCGCCACTGGATATCTTGGTGCCATCGTCTTCTTGGTCTACCCCTTCCTCTTTTGCCTGGCACCATACCTTCCATCACCGTTCTCTCAAGACCGTTGTGTCTCTTGATGTGACCAAAGTATTTGCATTTTCTAGCCAAAATGGAATTGATAAACCAGTTCTCCTCTATGCTCAACTCTTGCCGAATGTCTACATTTGTTTTTTTCTCTATCCAGGGTATTCTGAGGATCTTTCTGTAAAATTTTAACTCGAATGATTCGATTCTTTGTCTAGAAGTTTTGGTAATCGCCCATGATTCACAGTCATAAGCTGCCACAGGAAAAACACAGGCTCGCAAGACTTTTACTTCTATCATTTTGTTGGTGCTCTTCCATAATTTCTTCAGGCTGTTCAGTATCTACATTGCCATAGCTAGTCTTCTGATTTCCTTTCGAGCAGTCACCATTTTTGTCCATTCTGGAGCCCAGATATTCAAAGTGTGTGACCTGATCTATTTCCTCACCACCCACTGTAAATGTATGCTGACATTGTGTTTTGTCGGTGGTCATTATCTTTGTATTATTTATGTTTATTAACAGGTTTTGATCTTTACTATGTCCATTAACGGCTGAAAGTAGCTGCTCTAGCCCTTCTGCACTTCTTGATAGTATCAATGTGTCATCTGCGTATCGTAACTCTGGAATCTCGTACCACCCAATCGTAAATGGGTCGAAACTTTCAATGATCTCGTCTTCTCGAACATTTCTCATTATACATTCAGCATATATGTTGTACAGATAAGGTGAGAGGATACATCCCTTACATACTTTAACTTTAACCTGTCTTTATTTATTTTAAAAAAAATATGTTTTACAAAGTTAATATCAATAGCAAAAGTTGATACATTTTAAAACGTGAAAATCAAAGTAGTTTACGAAACACTCATAACTGATTACATAACGGATAAGGTAAACTGGAGCATGATTTTCCTGAAACATGATAATCCTCCATTACCCCCTGGGTGGGTGGGAGAAAGGGGATTTCCCAAATGATCCACAGAAACATCAAATGTAAGAGTTCATCAATGCTTCGGTGCAGACTTTCCGTAGGAGAGCAATAACCTCACGCTGGTTTTGCACGCGCGCGCACACACACACACACACACACACTCGCACACATTATACATTTCGCATATATGTTGTACAGATAAGGTGAGAGGATACATTCCGGTCGGACTCCCTTTTGTACTGCAAACCAATCGGATGTTTGCCCAGATACTCGGACAGCGGCTTGTTGATCTTGATATAATGTTTCAATGAGATGGGCTATATGCAAAGGAAATCCCATTTCCTTCATTATTCTCCGCAGATTTTGATGTTTTACCGTGTCGAAGGACTTTGTGTAATCAATGAAACATGTGTACAGATCTACATTAAACTCTCTACATTTTTCGTAGATATTGCTTAAATTGAATATGTGTTGTCCCGGGAACCTCTGTCTTTCCTAAAACCTGCCTGGACCACGTGAATTTCAGATTCAAAACTTTTCTCTATCCTTCTTAATAGGATTCGCAAGACTATCTTGCTAGCGTGGCTGATCAGCGCGATAGTTCGTGCACAGCTTCAGGTTGCTTTTTTGGGAGAGAGGAATATAAATTGATTTCTTCCATGCTTCTGGCCACTCTGCACTGTGCCATATCTCTGTTTACACAGAGGGTATGGCTACAAATTAACTAAAGAGAGGTCCAGATTAGATAGAAAATATTTTTTTAGTCCGAGAGTGGTGAATGCTTGGAATGCATTGCCACGAGAGGTAATGGAGGCAGGGACAGTTAATGCATTTAAGAATATATTGGGTGCGCAAAGCTTTCAGAGCAAGGAAATTAAATGAAATAGGTTGTATACAGACTCTGCAGAGTCTTCTAAACCAGTATAAAGACGTTAAGTTGAGTTAAGTGTCCTAAAATGTAACGATGCATAATTTGGTTCAGATCGGTGGAACGGTTTAGAAGTGTATAAGTAATAAATATACAGAACAACGACAAGATAAACTTTCATTTATATAAACTGGCCGAGCCCAACCAGTAGTGCAGACATATCGCCAAACAATGTCTCATAACTAACGCATAGTTGATAAATACGCTCCACTATAAGGAATGTTTAAATTATTTAAGCTAAAATGACTTGACGCCATTCTAAATTATCGACATTGCTTGATATAGTTTTGTAACTTAATTTGACTTATTGTCAAAGTCATCCAGTATTTGATCTGCCTGTGACCGGGGGCTATGACTGGGCCGCAAAAACCCGCGGTACGCCCCTGCTTGAGTTTGCTAATATGAAAATATGCGTGAGCGTGTGTTCATGTAGCTCTTTGTGTGTGTATCTGTGTGTGTGTGTGTGTGTGTGTATATACGTGTGTGAATGTGTATCTGTGCGTATGTGTGTGAGATCGTGTTTATGTGGTCGTTTGCGTATCAGTATGTGTTTATGTGTGTCTGTTTATGTGTCAATTTGTGTGCGTGTGTATATGTGTATGCGTCCGTGTGTATTTATATGTCTGTTTGTATGTGAGTGTATGTTTATATGTATGATTGTGTGTGTGATTGCGTGTTATATGTATGCTTGTATGTTTATATGTATGCGTTTGTGTGTTTATATTTATGCTTGTGTGTGTGAGTGTGTGTTTATGTGTCTGTTTGTGTATGAGTGTGTGTTCATATAGCTGTTTATGTGTTTATTAACATGTCTATCTGTGAGTGAATGTTTATTTGTGTTCCTGTGTGTGTGAGTCTGTGTTTATACAACTGTTCACTTCAACTGCAAGACTTTCAGGTCACACGGCACGGAATGCTCAGAAAAGATTGTGTGGAAAATTGTTGCTACTAATGTTGCTGTTATTCACAACATAATTTAACGGCACTGTTGTAACTTTGTTTGTCTGTTAGAAGTCTAGAACAGCTTTCATTCTTCTGTCGGCTACTAGGATAAAAAGATTGACACTCCCCAGCCCAACTTAGGGATGATGATGTTGAATATCCACAAACATTAAGATTACTATTGTGTGCGCCTTGAAAGAGAGTTAAGTTGCGAGTTGTAATAGATTTCAATGAGTTTCATCACATCTCGAGCACGCTCGTGATGGTGGAATAAGGTCATCTAGGCGGTCGTGTCAATCTTCACTTATCTGCGTTTCGCTCAATACAACGGGGATCACTCGATCCTTCACCAAGCTGCCACGAAAACAGCCCGTTTCCTAGGAGAACTACCAGGAGTTGGAGATCGTTGTAAGTATAATTTGCCTGACCAGACACACACACACACACACACACACATCACATTCACACACACATCTTGCATCAACTGATTCCCCACACACACACACACATCCAACCCAGCAACTATGTCCACACACATCCAACCCAGTAACTATGTCCACACACACTCAAACCAGCAGCTGTGTCCACACACCAAACCCAGCAACTGTGTCCACACACACTCAACCCAGCAGCTGTGTCCACACACACTCAACCCAGCAGCTGTGTCCACACACACTCAACCCAGCAGCTGTGTCCACACATACACCGACTCACACCCAACCCAGCAACTGTCTCCACACACACACACACCCAACCCAGCAACTGTCTCCACACACACACACACCCAACCCAGCAGCTGTGTCCACACATACACCGACTCACACCCAACCCAGCAACTGTCTCCACATACACACACACCCAACCCAGCAACTGTGTCCACACACACTCAACCCAGCAGCTGTGTCCACACACACTCAACCCAGCAGCTGTGTCCACACACACTCAACCCAGCAGCTGTGTCCACACATACACCGACTCACACCCAACCCAGCAACTGTCTCCAGACAGACACACACCCAACCCAGCAACTGTGTCCACACATACACACACACCCAACCCAGCAACTGTGTCCACACATACACCGACTCACACCCAACCCAGCAACTGTCTCCACACATACACACACACCCAACCCAGCAACTGTCTCCACACATACACACACACACAACCCAGCAACTGTCTCCACACACACACCCAACCCAGCAACTGTCTCCACACACACACCCAACCCAGCAACTGTCTCCACACACACACACACACCCAACCCAGCAACTGTCTCCACACATACACACACACCCAACCCAGCAACTATCTCCACACACACACACCCAACCCAGCAACTGTCTCCACACATACACACACACACCCAACCCAGCAACTGTGTCCACACAGACACACACCCAACCCAGCAACTGTCTCCAGACAGACACACACCCAACCCAGCAACTGTCTCCACACACACACACACACACCCAACCCAGCAACTTTCTCCACTCACACACACACACACCCAACCCAGCAACTATCTCCACACAGACACACACCCAACCCAGCAACTATCTCCACACATGCACACTTACCCGCAAATTAGAAACTGTCTCCACCCAGAACTCCACACACACATACACACGCATACCTACACACACACTCTCACACATGCACATACACATGCACAAATACACACCAAACCCAGCAACTATCTCCACACATGTACACACAAACTAGAAAATGTCTCCACTCATAACTCCACACACACACACACACACACACACACACACACACCCAACTCAGAAACTAATTCAACAGGGAGAGATGTAGAGATGGTGCAGAGAGAGACAGCGACAAACAGAGAGAAAGAAGAGAGAGATTGAGAGATATAGATAGAAAGAGAAATCCCATCACACCGATACAGAATGATTCCGTACCTGTATTCCTGATAGCACCCTCTACCCTAACCCCTAAACTCACTCTTTGATAACATCATCCAGATTGCCTGGAACGCCCGTGACTATTCGACTTTCCTCACCACAAGCATAGGTCTACAACTAATTTTGGCCACTTTAGCATGCAAACTGTATAAGAACACGCGAAGTTGCTGTTTTATAGCAATGCATTTACATGTCTAGCTATTTACACAACCTTCTTTAGTCACCTATAACTTCATGCTTGGCAGGTTACGGCAGTACATTATCTTCATCTCGGGTACCAATTGAATTGGATGTACTTCATATGAACGCGACCAGTATGTTTTGTCTAACCCTGACTGACACAGTCTGATCAGTATGTTTTGTCTGACCCTGACTGACAGTCTGATCAGTATGTTTTGTCTAACCCTGACTGACATAGTCTGATCAGTATGTTTTGTCTGACCCTGACTTACAGTCTGATCAGTATGTTTTGTCTGACCCTGACTGACAGTCTGATCAGTATATTTTGTCTAACCCTGACTGACATGGTCTGATCAGTATGTTTTGTCTGACCCTGACTGACAGTCTGACCAGTATGTTTTGTCTGACCCTGACGGACATAGTCTGATCAGTATGTTTTGTCTGACCCTGACTGACATAGTTTGATCAGTATGTTTTGTCTCACCCTGACTGACATAGTCTGGTCAGAATGTTGTGCATGATACTGACTGACATCTGATCAACAAGTTTTACACGACCTTGACTGACGCAGACTGATAAGTATATTTTGCTTGATCGATAGTCCGATCAGTATGTTTTACCTGACCGGTATTCTGATAAGTATTTTTGCCCGATCCTGGCTGCTAAAGTCTGATTAGTATATTTTTCCCAATCCTGACTGTCAAAGTCTGATCATTATGTCTTGCCCGATTGGACATCAGTCTCCTCTCCCCTAGAATTAGCTGATAAGAGAGCACGCTCATTCCTGACTGCTCGCGACCCTCACGCGCGCAGATCAACACCTGTCACGCCTCCTCAACGCACTGGGGAAATCCCACGTTGTCCTGCTTATCCGACACATTATTGCGGTTGGTGTTTGTTTTGTTTTGTTGGAACGTAAACAACAAACTATCCACACAATGTCGTTTTACTGTTGCAGCTGTGGTGTTTCTAGCCAGACAACAATACTAGAACGACGCACGTTATTGCTTCACGTTGTCTTTAGAGTACACCCCGAAGGTAACCTGGATCGATTATTGGTGACAGTGTCATTGATCGTTCATGGAGCTGGTACTTCAAGTTGATAAAAGTTCGACAAACAGAGGGTTATCATTTATACTCAGGGATCAAGATGCTGAGCAGCGCATGAGCTGCAGTGGTCAGCGACCTATAGCTGACTGCTAGCGTCAGGGGTAGCGAACCAGAGCTGCCAAGACCCTTCTACACCTCCACGAGGTGATCCTGGATAACAGGCTGCAGCAGGGCAGACTGGCTAAGGAGAAGGGATCGAAGAGGGAATGCTAACCCGGTACTCAAATAATGCTTGCTGAAGTCGGATGTGTTGGACCGAAAGGTGCAAATATCGGAGTCACGCTGCAAACTACGACACAACGCATTCCGTTTTCTGGACTAAATTCTGCTACTTAAGCCCTTTCAGGGTTTGGTAGCGGGAGATTGAGAACAAACGAAGCGAAGCCATAATGTATTCATAAGGATTTTTTTTTTGTTTTGCGTTCGCCTTATTTCTCGTATCCCCAACGCGGTGTGCGTTGCACAGTGGTTTTTATTTTGCGCCTGTCGGCCCAGTGCATCCGACTTCAGCATGCATTTTATGTAAGGGTCTGCTTCCTCCTGCATTTTCTAAGGGTTTGCTTCTCCGGGGTAACGGCCGGTGCTGTGGTGGGGATCGAATCCAGCACCTTCTGGTTGTGAGCCGTGCCACTTAACCACTAGACCACACCGTCCCCTGTATTCATAAGTATAACATGTCTTCCTGCTTACAAGCTTTTGTTAACCTTGATATGAACATTGTGTGCGTGAACTTCTACTTCTCCTATTTCAACCAACCTCTCCATAGCCTAGAGAGCTGACATTGTGTACACATCCTTTACTATTGTGACTTGTTAATCTATCAAGTCTACACTGCTTTAGTTTCACCAACAAAATAAAGACGTTTTCGAATAAATACAAACTTTCACCGCAAAAACATAGTTTTTAAAATATATTTACTTGTTGTTTTTAATTGACTTATGATGTGGAGTCAGTAAAGGTTATGTTACTCGCACATTACCATGTGGAGTCAGTAAAGGTCATGTTACTCAAACAATACAATGTAGAGTCAGTAAAGGTCATGTTACTCGCACATTACCATGTGTAGTCAGTAAAGATCATGTTACTCGCACATTACCATGTGGAGTCAGTAAAGGTCATGTTACTCGCACATTACCATGTGGAGTCAGTAAAGGTCATGTTACTCGCACATTACCATGTGGAGCCAGTAAAGGTCATGTTACTCAAACAATACAATGTAGAGTCAGTAAAGGTCATGTTACTCGCACATTACCATGTGGAGTCAGTAAAGGTCATGTTACTCGCACATTACCATGTGGAGTCAGTAAACGTCATGTTACTCACACATTACCATGTAGAGTCAATAAAGACCCCATTGCTCACACAATATTATGTGGAATCAATAAAGGCCCTAATACTCACACAATATCATCTGCGGGAAAGGAAATGCCTGGTACGACTTTCTATAGTTATTTCTTATGAAACGAGATACTGCTGTGAGAAACAGGCAGCTCTGACAAGTGTACTTAAACAGCTTGTCCCAACCAAATGCTATACGATTAAGGTAATGTTCACCTTCATTTTTCTTTCGTAATAAAAATTTATATCTGAAATGCTTCATTTTGAAACATCCTCATAGAATTAGGTCTTCTACCCTGGGGGCAACTCTTCTCTCTCTTCTTCCCTCACTCTGTTTCATTTGACTCTGTCCTACAGTCACACTCTTGCACAACTTTCACACGCGCCCTCATGGTGAAGCCCTGCCATTGCACTTTGGTTGGGCTAGCTTCTGAGGGCGCACAGACCTAGCATAGGTACATACAGACGCACACATTCATCCAAGCACTGGTTTATGCGTCCTGAAATCGCCCACTGGACTACGGTCTGTGGTGGAAAATGGCGCGCCTCCGCCAGTAGAAACTAGTGAGGCAAACATCTAAGCAACAACAACAACAAACATCCTCATTTCCAGCTGATTCTAATTTCATTGTTGTACCTGGTAATCGTACATAGACACCGGTTCTACAAACACACAGGTGTTGGATGCAAGCTTCCTGCAACGAATGAGTGGCAGCAATCCAACTGGAGTTAAAATATACACAGAATAAATTGTCAGTTACTGGAAAGTACTAGTAGATAGAGGTTGTTCGGAGATATGGTCGACCATGACAGTGGACGTGGCTCTGGTTTCATCTGGTTGTATTTGCGAGCATGTCTTCACTGACACACGTGCATATTTTCAGTTTCATTTAATTAATAGAGCACATCTTCTTACACAACATGGCACATCTCCTTACACAATATGGCACATCTCCTTACACAACATATGACACATTTCCGTACACAGTATGGCACACAACCTTACACAAATAGATATACATCAATTGGTTAGCGATTTGTATTATTGTATGTATACAATCCCAATTGATGTCATGGATGGAAGTAGAACAGTTGACGACGTCACAATTCTAACTAAATTATCCCAAAGTATATGCAGCACGTTCCCTCTAAGAAGAAAAGCCCAGTAAAAGGGGCTACGTCAACCACAAGATGCCTTACATGTGGTCTGATGAGAGCAGAAAGCTGACGAGCTTGACACTCTAACAAAAGATCGAACCAGTAAGAAGAAGTCAATAGCGTTGATGAGGTAGAATAAGAAGAAGAAATGCTGATAATAAGCATCCATTTCATGAAAACACAACTAGTTACTGAAATGTCTGTGGATTGTCTCCTCACTCAGGTCAGAAGCCAGGAAAGGGCTGTCACCTCAGAGTGAGACAAACGTTAGCGAATATCTTCTATTCCAGAATACTGTAGCCATGAAACGGTTCACCAAACTAATTATCCGGCACCAATTACCTGCTGGTTATGCCGAACTCCTCTGAGGCTCTTGGCGTATAACCAAAACATCAAGGCGGAGGTATTGTCATGTCCTGAGTCAGTGCCTTTACGCTGGGTTTCAGTCACAATAATTCAGTGCAATTTGCCTGCTCGTACGCAGTGCTGCACGATACAATTTTGGTCCCTTTAGAATAGTGTTTCCCAACCATTGGCCCACCAACTGGTTCCGTTCGCGGAATTATCGTGCTGGTCCGCGGAAAGGTAATCGCGGTGTAACTCCTTAACTGTGGAGGCCGGCTTGATATGATCAGTTCTTCCTCTTCTTATTCTTTTTCTTCTTTTTCTTCTTCTTCTTCTTCTTCGTTCTCAATTTCCCACTACCAAACCCTAAAAGGGCTTAAATAGCCGAATGTAGTCCAGAGAACGTAATGCGTTATGTCGTAGTTTACAGCTTGATTGCGATATTTGCACCTTTCGGTCCAACACATCCGACTTCAGCAAGCATTTTTTTAGTACTGGGTTAGCATTCCCTCTTCGATCCCTTCTCCTTAGCCAGTCTGCTCTGCTGCAGCCTGTTATCCAGGATCACCGCGTGGAGGTGTAGCTGGGTCTTGGTAGCTCTGGTTCGCTGGCCCTGATGCTAGCAGTCAGCTATGAGTCGCTGACCACTGAAGCTCATGCGCTTCTCAGCATCTTGATCCCTGATCTGTTCTGACTGGCTAATTTGTTAACTCGAATGACGTCAGCTACACACATATCCGTAAATTTCGTACACAAGAGCACATCTAAATTTTGAATATTTATCAAAGTATGTGAGGTTCTTTTTTTGCTTATTTTTCTTTTGTAAATAGTTAGGCATCAAAATATGGCTGAAAGTAAATTAGATAAATCATAAATTGATAGACAAATTTTAGAGGTGGGTTTATTATCTGCTAATACTGTGCTGTCGTTTTTCGGAAAACAAATTATTTATAATAATGTTGTTGTTTTTTTTATTTCTTTCAGAAGTGCCCGAAAAAATTGGTTCTCAACTTCACTGGTCCGCGAAAAATGGTTCACATGTCCGTAAGTGTAAAAAGGAAAGCAAACACTACTTTAGAGGGTTCATACAGATTGTCCATTAGGCGACACAGTCATACAGATGGGCTGCTGGTATGGTTTTAAGAACAAATATGTCACTATGTAGTGTACAATCTACTGTAACATATTGTCAGATCTGACAGATTTATCAATACAGAGAAAATCAATTTGAGATGATATAATAAACTGATTGGGAGCATCGAAAGTGATGATATACTCAAAGAATAATGATTGTAAAACGAATTGGTGATAGCGACACTCGGCGTGACACTGGATAACAGAGGAATTGGTATCAGCGAGATACTTGATAACAAAGGAATTGGTATCAGCGAGATACTTGATAACAAAGGAATTGGTATCAGCGAGATACTTGATAACAAAGGAATTGGTATCAGCGAGATACTTGATAACAAAGGAATTGGTATCAGCGAGATACTTGATAACAAAGGAATTGGTATCAGCGAGATACTTGATAACAAAGGAATTGGTATCAGCGAGATACTTGATAACAAAGGAATTGGTATCAGCGAGACACTTGATAACAAAGGAATTGGTATCAGCGAGATACATGATAACAAAGGAATTGGTATCAGCGAGATACTTGATAACAAAGGAATTGGTATCAGCAAGATACTTGATAACAAAGGAATTGGTATCAGCGAGACACTTGATAACAAAGGAATTGGTATCAGCGAGATACTTGATAACAAAGGAATTGGTATCAGCGAGATACTTGATAACAAAGGAATTGGTATCAGCGAGATACTTGATAACAAAGGAATTGGTATCAGCGAGACACTTGATAACAAAGGAATTGGTATCAGCGAGATACTTGATAACAAAGGAATTGGTATCAGCGAGATACTTGATAACAAAGGAATTGGTATCAGCGAGATACTTGATAACAAAGGAATTGGTATCAGCGAGATACTTGATAACACTGGATAACGATATTCATCCAAATAAAATCATCCTAACCTGCGGGGCTCCTGTGGATGACCTCCTATCCATATCATATTCTCGGCGGAGGTTGGAGTTGAAGACCTAGGTGTCCTGACGTGAAGTAGTGCGAGCACTCATCTCACAACCTTGTGATGAGACGGTGTCTCCGTTGTGTTGAAACTGACAGGAGCTTGTCAAGACTGATCTGAAACAGATGGGACACAACAATTATATCGAGAGTGCCATTATTTCACATAATCATTTGTAACTGGGACACTCACCATATTCAAATAGTTTCAGAAATCAACATTAAGAGACGGTCATCCAAGTTTCTTACAATTATGGCTGGAGTCGAATTTACTCAGCCATTGCACTATCAATATCCGACAAGCAATCTGAAACTAGATAATATATCACTCAGTCCGCTGTGGTCTATTAACTCTTAACCAGTAGGAGAGATCTATTCTCTTAACCAGTAGGAGAGATATATTAACTCTTAACCAGTAGGAGAGATCTATTAACTCTTAGTACACACGCTCACAAAACCACGATTTTTCAAGCTCATTTTAAGAAATTACTTTTTATACTTGGTTGCTGTTACTGATTTTAGATTAGCATATTTATTTATAAGGAAACTCAAGTGTTATATGTCAAAATATGCAGAAATGAAAGACCTATTCTATGAACATAATTAAACATATAAATAGTTATAAATATTTATGATAGATATTTAAAGGTTGGGATAGAACAAATGTAAATTTACAAAACAGAACAAAAAATAGTGTGCTGACAATAGTATTTAAATCCGTCAGCAACACAAAAACTTATAAATTCAGGATCATTGTAAGAGTGTATCCATTTTCACAGAAGTTAGGAAAGTTTTACGTGTGTCTTGTTATAAATAAACATTCTGCACGCATTTTGAAATTGTCACAATTAGAAAAGAATCATAATTTACAAATATTCTACACTTTAGTTTTAATATTTACATTTCATATTTTTTAAATAAATCTATATATATTGCTTGAGGGAATTATCAGGTGTACTTGATCTTACATGTCTAAGTTCGGATCTATCTTGATATTCTACTTGTTATTGGAACACTATTTGTTTCTCTAGTAGGTTCTCTACTAGGCCTAGAGCTAGGTCCACACACGGTAGACACCCACGCGTTGTCTTCAGAATCTGACACACTAATATATTTTATTTTAATACGAACTATCAGAACTATCATCACTCGCTAAACCTTCTAATATAATCCATGAATGAATAAGTGCCGATCCTTCTCTGGCTAAAAACCTTTGCCTACGATCATTTGTGTAAAAAATTGAATGTTTAACAAAAACAGCTGACAATTATTTCGTTAGAACAAATCCATTTTAAAGCGATAGGCACGTGGTCTAAATCAAGGTACACAAGAAATCGTGACGCAGATGTCTAGTATTTATTTGATTGGATGAAAATTCAGCAGATTTGTCTGAAACTCAGTATTTAAAAAGTGTTAAAGAAGCAATAGTTGTCTGGTTCATCAGGGGGAGTGCCGGATCTTGCCTCTATTAAGTGGGCGATGGCCGGATACTAGGAGTTAAATATGTATTGTCACTTTAAGCAACGAGTTTGTAATTAATTGTAACTATATATATATTTTGTTATGTGTAATCATCATCATCATGTGTTATGCTGGCCGGCGTAGGCGATCATGGACCTTGACAACTCTCTGTCTCTTTGGCTAGAAATCTGTTTTGAAGTTGAAGCTCTCGCATACCGTAAACTCAGACCGCCCAGTATTTCATTTCTCCCCCTACCTTTGTCTCCCCTACCCGGGATATTGCAATGGTGTACAACTACATATATATATATATATATATATATATATATATATATATATATATATATATATATATATATATATTTAAATATATATATTTATTAATATATATATTATATATATCTGCACACACGCGCGTGCGCGCACACACACACACATACACAGACATATACGAATAGAGCAGAAAAAAGAATCCATACAAATTCATCATAACATGATTATAAGCCTATTAGCCGACAAATGAATGGCAATTTGTACAGCTGTTCTCAGAGACACTGCTACGTGCGATTGTGGAGTACCCAAGCAAACACCAGAACATATTCTGCAGGAACGCCCTACCTATGCAGACCGAAGAGAGGCAGTCAGACCTGGGTGGGAGCGACCATGCTCGAAAACTGGGGGAGGGAGGGGGAGAGAGAATTTGCGCGACCTGAAACGCACAGATTTCTCCATGAATCTCCCCGGACTGGAAGCATAGCATCAGTTGATTGTTAACCTCACCGGACTAGAAGCCTAGCATCAGTTGATCGTGAACCTCACCGGACTAGAAGCCTAGCATCAGTTGATCGTGAACCTCACCGGACTAGAAGCCTAGCATCAGTTGATCGTGAACCTCACCGGACTAGAAGCCTAGCATCAGTTGACCCTAAACCTCACCGGACTAGAAGCATAGCATCAGTTGATCGTGAACCTCACCGGACTAGAAGCCTAGCATCAGTTGACCATGAACCTCACCGGACTAGAAGCCTAGCATCAGTTGATCGTGAACCTCACCGGACTAGAAGCATAGCATCAGTTGATCGTGAACCTCACCGGACTAGAAGCCTAGCATCAGTTGATCGTGAACCTCACTAGACTAGAAGTATAGCACCAGTTGATCGATGAATAAGGAGAACTAAGAATTTTCTTTATATTTAACAAATAAATATTTTATGATGAGTGTTTACTGGTTTCTATTTTTCTCACTCACTCTTTACATATTGATTGATTGATTCATTCATTCGTTTGTTCTTTCGCTCTTATAAAACACCTGACACAGGAAATCTAAACACACAACCGGAATCCTACCATTTGCAGTGACGGTTTCAATGGGAATCATTTTAATTGATGAGACTGTTGTTCTTATGTACAACCTTCTTTAGTCACCTGATACGACATGCCTAGGTGGATACAGAAACCATATTCGTTTTCTTCAACTCGGATACCGCTCGGGTAATATATATATATATATATATATATATATATATATATATATATATATATATTTATGTATATGTAAGTATATATGTGCGTGTATTTGTGTATATATGTGTCAAAATATATATATATATATATATATATATATACATACATATATATATATATATATATATATATATATTTATGTGTGTGTATGAATATATGTGTGTGTATGTATATATGTGTGTGTATATTTATATATGTATATATATATATATATATATATAATATATATATATATATATATATATATATATACACACACATACATGTATATATAAATATATCTACACACATACACATATTAATATATATATATATATATATATATATATATATATACATATATACACACACATATATACATACACATGTATATATATATATACACACACGCACATATATATATATATATATATATATATATATATACACATATACACACATACACATATATATACACAAACATATATATATACATACATATATATACACACACGCAAATATATATATATATACATATATATATATATATATATATATATATATATATATATATATATATATATATATATATATATATATATATATATATATGCAGAATGGTTCTCTAACTCGTTGTCTGTGAACCAAATATGGTCAGCGAATTCGTTTTCTGTTGTTCTTGAGATGTTTGTGGATATTGATAATCAATTTTGGACGAGAATATACGTTATGAACAGTATTAGTCGTTAAGTAAATTCTCCTCGCACTAAAAGAAAACAAAAGCAAGGTCTTATTAGCGAGAAGGCATCGATTAAATATAAAGAAAATAGATTATAAGACAAGCTTTTCTTCATTCATAACATAAACTCTACAAGACACCGGATATATATTATAAAACGTAAGAATACTTGAAATACTGGTATTCAAAGAGGCATGTTAAATTTTGTTGCCAGGTAGCTTAAGGTTTCGGCTATATGTAGTAGGTATTTTAGAACTTCCTGTGGCTTACTAGGCTTGGAGGAAGATACAACTTCTGAATTTTGTCCAGGCAGCGGCTAAGCATATTTTATTCGATTTTTAATTGCTAAGAGATTTTTAACGTGCTTGACACTGAACACGGGAGTCCGATCTCACTACTCAGAGATCAGGGGAATATTTTGCCAGAAATTCGACCTGAAAAAATCCCGGTCTCCACCGTGATTCGAACCCGTGCCCTCTGGCGCCCGAGGCGGACACCTTCCCTCGAGAGCACTCGGTCAACCCGTACTCTACGCACCCAAGGCGGACACCTTACCTCGAGAGCACTGGGTCAACCCGTGCCCTCCGGCACCCGAGGCGGACACCTTACCTCGAGAGCACTGGGTCAACCCGTGCCCTCCGGCACCGAGGCGGACACCTTACCTCGAGAGCACTTGGTCAACCCGTAACCTACGGCATCCGAGGCTGACACCTTACCTCAAGACCACTAAGCCCCTGAACGTAAGAAACCCTATCCTTTTTCTTCAACATGGATACCGCTCATTGTAATGTTCACTGTCCAACTGATTATCAATCAAGTCGGCACGCTTATGTCAAGTTTTTTTATTACCTTCGGCCAATGTCCACCCACGCACGTTTTTCGCGAAAGGATCAAAGTAATTGAAGCTTTGATTTAATATTTTTTATCTTCATTCCTTCGCAGATTATTTTGGTAAATTATTATTCTGGAACCGAATAATGCTCTATTCTTGAAGGAAAACGTTCACTATACACATCCTTGCTCTGTCGGTATGCTGTCGAGGACCGAAAACGGCAGCAAAGAACAGTTGTACTGTAACCAACTAGGCATGTCGTAAGATGTGTCTAACGAGGGTTGGGCATGGGGCTGGCTACACGATTCGGGAGAAACTTTAAGCCACAAAAATGTTACTGATATGAGGAGGTTAACACTTGTTGACTTGGCGAGTAGTTGCAGAAAGCTTGTGCTCCATAAAGAGCTGAAAAGGTCTATGTGTTTTTTTTCAATCCTTCTTTTTTAATGTTATTCTTGCATTATTTATTTTTATATTAACTGTAACTAATGCGCAAAGAACACGTACATTAAAAAAGTAGCTGAAATGTTTAGTTAATAATTGTTGTTATTTTTGATCCAGCACCATCCAGTCTCTCAATCTTTGGCCAAACGCCGTGTAATGGTATCTGCACGTGTTGTTAGTTGTAGTGTAGTGCCTTACAAAGTGTTTAATTTATCTAGCCCCGCAGAAAGAAGTATTTGTCTAATATCTTTGAGCGCCTAATACTAAAAGAGATTATGATCAACGGCTTTGTATGGGTGTGTACACATTTGATCCAATGGAGAGATTCTTCGTTCACCTGATATAGTCTTTATATATATATGCGAGGCGTGTTCAAATGAAACCAGACTCGGTGGCGTTATTACAAACATAAGAAAGTTACATCATCTGGTGTTGCGGAATTAAATATAGCAGTTGTTATGAAGTTAACATGGCACAGGGGTAGTTAGAAAAACTAGCCATAGGCATTCAGACACGCATCCCACTGCTTTGGTAGACGGTGGATGCCGTCCGAAAAAAATTACTTTGGTTGCTTTTTGAACCACTTGGTCACTGAGGCCATGACGTCTGCATCGGAGTCGAATCTTTGTCACTTCATAAATGTTTTTTAATTGTTCGAGAAAATGAAAGTCACAAGGGGACATATCGGGCCTATAGGATGGGTGTGGCAGTACTTCCCACCTTTTCTGTGCTAATGCTTTCTGAACAATGTTCGCGACATGTGGACGAGCTTTGTCGTGCAACAGAATCCCACAAGACGAAAGCATGCTGGGTCGTTTATTCTTGATTGCTGTATGCAGCTTGTCTAGTGTGTCATTGTAGCGGATGATATTGATGTTCACACCAGGATCTTCAAAGTCTACCAACAAAAGTCCCTCATGGTAAACAACGATGTCAGCATAGCTTTACCAGTGGAAATGTGTGACTTGAATTCTTTTGGTTTCGGTGTTCCGAGAGGTCTCCATTGCATGCTAGAAGTGTTGCTGTTCGGCTCAAAGTGGTGGCACCACAATACAACCCTTGCCACTATGGGCAAAAGAAACGAATCACCATCCTCTTCGTATCACAGCAAGCTATTCTTCTTCTTCTGCGTACGCAGTCAGACAGTAACCATTATTTTTTTCGAAAAAAGCGGCGGTCATCCTGAGGCTGTCGCCACTGCCATAGAGCTTGTCTTGCAGTTCCACTGGTGATGGCCACATCTGCTCTCTCTGATCCTCGTATGTCGGGCAGTTCTGCAGCAGATGTTCAGCGGTCATTTTACCAGTACCGCATGGGCATTCGTCGGTACCACCTATCTTCAATTTGTTGAATAGGTGGTACCTCAGTCTATTGTGGCCAGTGCGAAGTCTAAAGACAACGACCTGCTCTCTTCGGTTCAACTGGTAATAGGCATCGTTTTTGGTGTAACCAGTATGTTCGGTTTCCCATTTGGTCATGTATCTGGCTTTGATAAGCCGTTTTGACTCTTCGTACGTCATACTAGTATCTGTTTGTGGTAGTCTTGCACCTTCTTTTGCCAGTCTGTCTGCCTCCTCGTTGCCTTGGATGTTGCAATGTGATGGGACCCACTGTACCACTACCCTTTTTGGTTCGGTCTGCTGGCACAGTTTACAGAGTGCTGCTCTTAAATCATTAAGCTCAGTGTTTTTCTGGCTTTTTAGCGCTCTGACTACAGCGAGAGCATCTGTAAGCAGGACTATATGGCTTTCATTTTCATTGTGTGTCACCATTTCTTCCACTGCCGCCCTCAGTGCCTCTGCCTCCGCTCTGAAATTGCAGCAAGTGATTCAAACTCCATCTCATGCGTTCTTCTTTATGGTGGTTCGTCAACAACCGAGGTACCCATTGTGAACACACCTTACGATACTTTCTTTTCTTGCTAACTACCATTTGAACTGTCCCTAGCCGGTGTGGGCTATTGGGTAAGTAACACAGCTCACAACCCGAAAGTGCTGAGTTCGATCCGATCACAGCACCTGCCGTTACCCCGGGGAAGCAAACCCTTAGCAAATACAGGAGGAAGCAGACCCTTACATAAAATGCCTGCCGAAGTAGGATGCACGATTCCGATAGGCGCAAATTAAAAATACGTAGTGCAGCGCACACCGCCAAGGGGAATAGAAAAATAAGCCGAAGGTAAGGAAACAAAAAACTGTGCCTAGCGACACAGCGAATTCCTCTGCTAGCGAACGTAAGCTCCAGCGACGTCCACCAGAATTGATGTATCAATTCTCGCGATGGCATCTTCTGACGCAACAATATTCGTCTGACCTGGTCTCGAAAGATCTTTCGTTAACTCACGTCCTCCTTTAAACATCGTTGTCCAGTTCTTCATTGTTTTCTTCGACACACTTTTGTCCCCATACACAGGATGCATTCTGCGATCAATATCAACTGGTCGACATCCTTCAGCTGTTAGAAACTGAATCACCGCTCGCTGATCAACTCTGGACGGATTCCGTTTCACAACCGCCAGGTTTTCAAAGGTCTGCTGTAGAAACTATGAGTCGGAGAATAATTAATTTTTGCAAACTCGACGGTTGGTATGTGCTGTTTCCACCAGAAGTGACATCATCATGAGCATCGTACGTATGTTCACTTTTTGCAGTTCAGGCCGGTTTCATTTGAACACGCCTCGTATTATGTCTGAAGAAGTCATGATCGGTATTTCAAAATCAGACTCCTCTAAAACAGCGTTGTCTAAAAAGAGAAGCCTCTTAGATGGGAAAACGTGTTCTGCATTCAAGAGAGAATGGGCTTAAGGTTATGGTCAAAGATCACTTTCTATTGAAACACAAGCTGTGCTAAAACAGTCTAACGTCCATTACCATTACATTGGCATGCATGGCTAGATAACACACGCTGATGGCAAGATGAGAGGACGCATAAGCTAAACAACCATTTGTTAACCAGCGAAATGTCTTATAAAACATTTACAGACATAAGAAATATCTTGTAGAAGATTTACAGATATATGAAATGTCTTGTAGAAGATTTACAGATACGTGAAATGTCTTGTCAAAAATTTACAGACATACAAAATATATTGTCAAGCATTTACAGACATACGAAATATCTTGTGAAGCATTTACATTCATGTCATAATACAGTGCAATCGTTCATCTATCTCACTGATCCTCGTCACGTGCTTCGATTTGGTCATCAGTTTTTAAGACAGGCAGGTCTTTTAAGTTAGTGCTGATGACGGATGCCTCAAACATCTTCGATTCGGTCATCAGTTGTTAAGACTGGCAGGTCTTTTAAGTTAGTGCTGATGACGGACGCCTCAAACATCTTCGATTCGGTCATCAGTTGTTAAGACTGGCAGGTCTTTTAAGTTAGTGCTGATGACGGACGCCTCAAACATCTTCGATTCGTGGGCTACATAGTGCCAGTCACGGATACCAACAGAAGACGACCGCTTGTTAGAGATGCTTAGACTAACATTTCCATGCATTATGTGTTGCCTGACCCTGACTAACATGTTGCTTCAGTATGCATTCCCTGACCCCTGACTAACATGTTCCTTCAGTATGTGTTGACTGACCCTGACTAACATGTCTCTTCAGTATGTGTTGACTGACCCTGACTAACATGTCTCTTCAGTATGTGTTGCCTCACCCTGACTAACATGCCTCTTCAGTATGTATTGAAACACACACCACCACCCCCCACCCCCCTTGCCGTGCACGTGTCTGATGTCTTAGTGGTATCCTGATTTCCAAGGGGAGGCGATTGGAGATGGGCTGATCCTTCGTTTACCGGAAGCGAGATAATCCAGTGTTTTGGTTTCTGAGGAACGTCACATCCTGCCATGAACGTCATGTATACGTCTGTCGGCTTTCTCAGTCAGTTTTATCAGCCCTTCTGAGGTGACTGTAACTGTGGCATTCCCTGCAACTTGGGAATCATCACGAAGGGGCAATTGTACAATTTCTGCCAGGCTGCAACGCTTCATCAGACACAAAAGAGGAAACAGACAAAAAACGAGACAAGAATGAATTTGATCCATGAGGTTTGTGGGGATTGGTATAGGGGAGATGGGGGGGAGTAGAGCTCAGAGAATATACTCATTGCAGCTACACATTTAGGGCTTCAGGGAATCAAGCTGCTGAGCAGCGCAGGAGCTGCAGTGGTCAGTGACCCATAGCTGACTGCTAGCGTCAGGGCCAGCGAACCAAAGCTGCCAAGACCCTTCTACACCTCCACGCGGTGAACGTGGATAACAGGCTGCAGCAGGGCAGACTAGCTAAGGAGAAGGGATCGAAGAGGGAATGCTAACCCGGTACTAAAAAATGCTTGCTGACATCGGGTGTATTGGACCGAAAGGTGCAAATAATATCGCAGTCAAGCTGTAAACTACGACACAACGCACTTCGTTCTCTGGACTACATTCTGCTACTTAAACAATTTCAGTGTTTGGTAGCGGGAGATTGAGAACGAACGAAGCCAAGCCAAACCATATAGGGCTTCACCTGCTCCTCAGCTTCTGGATGTGATAGCCTGGGCTGGAGTACAAAACAGGCCGGCAAAGCGTCCATCATCATTAGAGGCACGCAAGCTCTCCAAACTCAGCAAGATTTGCTTACATATGGAGACCGGACAAGTTCTCCAGCTCCAACAAGGTAGGCTTACATATGGAGACCGGACAAGCTCTCCAACAAGGTAGGCTTACATATGGAGACCGGACAAGTTCTCCAACTCCAACAAGGTAGGCTTACATATGGAGACGGGACAAGCTCTCCAACTCTAACAAGGTAGGCTTACATATGGAGACCGGACAAGTTCTCCAACTCCAACAAGGTAGGCTTACATATGGAGACGGGACAAGCTCTCCAACTCCAACAAGATAGGCTTACATATGGAGACGGGACAAGCTCTTCAACTCCAACAAGGTAGGCTTACATATGGAGACCGGACAAGCTCTCCAACTCCATCAAGGTAGGTTTACATCTGGACACAAAGTATTAGACAGTCTACAGTCAAACCTGCACCTGTCCTGTATTGACCTATGGTTTTTTTTTTTTTTTTTTTGCTTAGATGTTTGCCTCACTAGTTTCTACTGGCGGAGGCGCGCCATTTTCCACCCCAGACCGTAGTCAATTGGGCGATATCAGGACGCATAAACCAGTGCTTGGATGCATGTGTGCATCTGTATGTACCTATGCTAGGTTTGTGCGCCCTCAGAAGCTAGCCCAACCAAAGTGCTATGGAAGGGCTTTACCACGAGGGCGCGTGTGAAAGTTGTGCAAGGGTGTGACTGTAGGACAGAGTCAAATGAAACAGGGGGAGGTGAGAAGAGAGATGTATTGACCTATGGTACTAGACAGTCTACAGTCAAACCTGCACCTGTCCTGTATTGACCTATGGTACTAGACAGTCTACGGTCAAACCTGCACCTGTCCTGTATCGACCTATAGTACTACAGTCTACAGTCAAACCTGCACCTGTCCTGTATTGACCTATAGTACTAGACCGTCTACGGCCAAACCTGCACCTGTATTGACCTATATATTTCTATTAAGCGTAAGACTCTCCCTAGTCACACATGGACACCCTCTTACTGACCACGTGATGCAACTTAATTTGACGGCCACATCTCAATTCTAGTGACGAATGTAGCTGTTCTAGATCTATCTATCTATCTATCTATCTATCTATCTATCTATCTATCTATCTATCTATCTATCTATCTATCTATCTATCTATCTATTTATCTATCTATCTATCTATCCATCTATCCACCTATCTATCAATCTATCTATCAATCTATCTATCTATCTATCTATCTATCTATCTATCTATCTATCTATCTATCTATCTATCTATCTATCTATCTATCTATCTATCTATCTATCTATCTATCTATCTATCTGTCTGTCTGTCTGTCTGTCTGTCTGTCTGTCTGTCTGTCTGTCTGTCTGTCTGTCTGTCTGTCTATCTATCTATCTATCTATCTATCTATCTATCTATCTATCTATATATATATCTATCTGTCTGTCTGTCTGTCTGTCTGTCTATCTATCTATCTATCTATCTATCTATCTATCTATCTATCTATCTATCTATCTATCTATCTATCTATCTATCTATCTATCTATCTATCTATCTATCTATCTATCTATCTATCGGTCTGTCTATCTATCTATCTATCTATCTATCTATCTATCTATCTATCTATCTATCTATCTATCTATCTATCTATCTATCTATCTATCTATCTATCTATCTATCTATCTATCTATATATATATATATATATATTTATAAATATATATATACATATATATATATTTATCTATCTATCTATCTATTTATCCATGCATCCACCATTATATATATATATATATATATATATATATATATATATATATATATATATATATAGCTACCTAGCTAGCTTGCTAACGATCTGTCTATTTATACACTAAATATCCATATACCCACCTACCTAGCTATTTAATCTAAAAAACTCCCAATCCCTCTGTGTGTCTCTGTCTGTCTGCTTATCTATCCTCTCGCCCATCGATCTCAATGTAGTCACAAATCGTAGCCACTCAAACACTGCTGCCGATGTTGAAATATCTGGCACGAAGCACGTGTAGTTGTCATTGAATATCTGCATGTCGCAAGCCTGTCCATTGCGTCTAGTAGCGTTTCTTGTTTGTGCTGTCACAAGAACTCTCACATTAATGAGGGACTTCGCCAAACAAGCACACAAACCACTTATCGATTGATTTTCATTGATGCCAGGAAACGTCGCTAGGTGGCGTTTTGAATACAAGACTAGTTGGCACACGCGCGCGCGTATTCTGAACCAAAATCAAAACCAAAACCACAGCTGATTTTGTCATAACAGATCGGTTTTAAATCCAGGCAAACGGAAAACAGATCAGACTATGGAATATCAAATTAGTTTGTGTATGAGATGGTGAAAAGAGGTGCTCCCGTTTTCTGGTGAGTTATAAAGTGAATATAGAGCATAGTTCTGTAGGCAGATGACGTAAATGGGAGAAGATAACAAATATGGTGGATAGCAAGACAAAGAAATCAGATCAGTTCGTGTAGCGGTGGCCAGGAATTAAAGTATATAGGTTAGTTCTAAAAGGATGTGATCGCTAGCAGGATAGAGAGAGCAGAAATGTGGTGGTATGAGGATATGTCTAGGAGAATAGTCGAACAGAGAAAGTCGATCTTTGATGAAAGAGAGAAGAAATCTGGGGCAATAAGAAGGTGGTTAGGAGGAGAGAGGGGTAGATCGAGAGTGACATATAGGTGGTTGGGACGAGAGTGGGGATAGATCGAGAGTGGCATATAGGTGGTTGGGAGGAGAGAGGAACATGGGGATAGATCGAGAGTGGCATGTAGGTGGTTGGGAGGAGAGAGTGACAGGGGGGTAGATCGAGAGTGGCATGTAGGTGGTTGGGACGAGAGTGGGGATAGATCGAGAGTGGCATATAGGTGGTTGGGAGGAGAGTGGGGATAGATCGAGAGTGGCATATAGGTGGTTGGGAGGAGAGAGGAACATGGGGATAGATCGAGAGTGGCATGTAGGTGGTTGGGAGGAGAGAGTGACAGGGGGGTAGATCGAGAGTGGCATGTAGGTGGTTGGGACGAGAGTGGGGATAGATCGAGAGTGGCATGTAGGTGGTTGGGAGGAGAGAGTGACAGGGGGGTAGATCGAGACTGGCATGTGGGTGGTTAGGAGGAGAGAGTGACAGGGGGATAGATCGAGAGTGACATGTAGGCGGTTGGGACGAGAGTGGGGATAGATCGAGAGTGGCATATAGGTGGTTTGGAGGAGAGAGGAACATGGGGATAGATCGAGAGTGGCATGTAGGTGGTTGGGAGGAGAGAGTGACAGGGGGGTAGATCGAGAGTGGCATGTGGGTGGTTGGGAGGAGAGAGTGACAGGGGGATAGATCGAGAGTGACATGTAGGTGGTTAGGAGGAGAGAGTGACAGGGGGATAGATCGAGAGTGACATGTAGGCGGTTGGGACGAGAGAGGGGATAGATCGAGAGTGGCATATAGGTGGTTAGGAGGAGAGAGTGACAGGGGGATAGATCGAGAGTGACATGTAGGTTGTTAGGAGGAGAGAGGGACAGGGCGATCGGTAGTGACATGTAGAGGAGGTGGGCGAGAGAGGGAGTTAGAGGGACAAGACGTATCGATAATGATATGTAGATGAGGTGTGCGTGGGGGAGGGGGGGGTTAGGGGGGAGTACGTGGTTGGGAAGGTAGTAGACAGACAGGACAGATCTGTTTTGATATAAAGAGATGAATAGAATGATTCTTTTAATGCCATCAAGAATACTGTAACCTATCCAGAATACTGTAACCTATCCAGAATACTGTAACCTATCCAGAATACTGAAACCTATCCAGAGTACTGTAACCTATCCAGAATACTGTAACCTATCCAGAATTATGTAACCTATCCAGAATACTGTAACCTATCCAGAATACTGTAACCTATCCAGAGTACTGTAACCTATCAAGAATACTGTAACCTATCCAGAGTACTGTAACCTATCCAGAATATTGTAATTCATCCAGAATACTGACCGCTAGACACATTTACTCATGGTTGTTCGTCTGTGCAGACCGCTAGACATCTTTACTCATGGTTGGTCGTTTGTGCAGACCGCTAGACACTTTCCCACATAGTCACAAGGACATGACATGTTTGATCTGTATCTTTGAAACTAATGATAGTGATTATAAATGTCAAAATAAGTTGGTTTGGTCATCTCATAAGAATGCACCCTGATCAACTTCCACTGATGGCTTACAATGCTGGTAGATCTGGTTGCAAGGCAATGGGGCGGCCGCGAGGCACGGGGCAAGTGTACAATTTCTGCCAGGCTGCAACGCTTCATCAGGCACAAAAGAGGAAACACAGACAAAAAACGAGACAAGAATGAATTTGACCCATGAGGTTTGTGGGGAATGGTATAGGGGGGAGGGGGAGTAGATCTCAGAGAATATACTAATTGCAGCTACACATATAGGGCTTCAGGGAATCATGATGCTGAGCAGCGCATGAGCTGCAGTGGTCAGTGACCCATAGCTGACTGCTAGCGTCAGGGCCAGCGAACTAAAGCTGCCTAGACCGTTCTACACCTCCACGCAGTGAACGTGGATAACAGGCTGCAGCAGGGCAGACTAGCTAAGGAGAAGGGATCGAAGAGGGAATGCTAACCCGGTACTAAAAATGCTTGCTGAACGGATATGTTGGACCGAAAGGTGCTAATAATATCGCAGTCAAGCTGTAAACTACGACACAACGCACTCCGTTCTCTGGACTACATTCTGCTACTTAAACTATTTCAGTGTTTTGAAGCGGGAGATTGAGAACGAAAGAAGCCAAGCCAAGCCATATAGGCTTCACCTGCTCCTCAGCTTCTGGCTGTGATAGCTTGGGCTGGAGTACAACACAGGCCGGCAAAGCGTCCATCATCATTAGAGGCACGCAAGCTCTCCAAACTCAGCAAGATATGACATTTGAGTGATTGTGTCTGCGACAAGGGTTCACATTGACCGAGGCAACGCACTTGGCGCAGGATAGACGACTTGAGCTCTTCACGACGCGCAGCGGAACAAGTGGAAAGAAAACTAACAAATGTTATGGGTTTTGTTTTGTCCAACTCATGATTGTCAAGTCCAATGCACCCTCGTAGATCAGGTTACCGGAGAAACGTTTATCCAGTGACCCGTAGACCACATCAGGCCCTTCGAAGTGATCAATCCGACTCGCCAATTACCTTTGACAAAATTCCCGTTCTTCTTCTTCTTCTTCTTCATACGCTGTCACACGTCAACTTGAATTTGTTCGAAGAAAGCAGCTGTCATCCTGAGGCTGTCGACACTGCCATAGAGCTTGTCTAGTGTTGCCACTGGTGATGGCCACATGTGCTTTCTCTGGTCCTCGTATGTAGGGCAATTTTGCAGCAGATGTTCAGCGGTCATTTTCCTTGTAACACATGTGCATTCGTCAGTGCCACCTATCTTCAGTGTATTGAATAGATGGTACCTCAGTCTGTTGTGGCCTGTGCGGAGTCTGAAGACCACGACCTTCTCTCTTCTGTTCAACTGGTTATAGGAATCATTTTTTGTGTAGCCAGTATGCTTTGTTTCCCATTTGGCCATGTATCTGTCCCTAATAAACCTTTTGGACTCTTCGTAGGTCACACTAGAATCTGGTTGTGGTAGTCTTGCACATTCTTTTGCCAGTCTGTCTGCCTCCTCGTTGCCTTAAGTGTTACAGTGGGATGGAACCGACTGTACCACTACTCTTTTTGGTGCGGCCTGCTGGCATAGTTGACAGAGTACTGCTCTTAAATCATTAAGTTCAGTATTTTTCTGCCTTTTTAGTGCTGTAACCACGGACAGGGCATCTGTAAACAGGACTATCTGGCTTTCATTGCTTTCGCCTGTCAGCATTGCTTCTACTGCAGCCTTCAGTGCCTCTGCCTCCGCTCTGAAATTGTTGGAGAATTTTCCAGTTGCCACTGACAGTGTTATTTTTCTACCATTTGGTAGGCTCAGGAATGCTTCTCCCCGTCCATTCTGTGTTGTGTTTGTTACAGAACCGTCGGTGTATGCATGGGTTCAGTCCATGCTTGTGTAGTTTTTCGCTATGTGCCTCAGGGTTATGTCTCTTCTTTCTTTTTCAGTCTGGCTGTTCTTGTTTCAAATACCTGGTATATGTTCTACTACCTCTGGAATGATATGCTGCTTCCAGTTGGGTTTGCGTACAGTAGGAATGGGCTTTGGTGTTGTTATGGTGTTAATAGGGTCTTCGCTCATTTTTGCTTTGGCTATTTCTGCAAAGTTTCTCCGCTTTAATTTCCCTTTTCCAAATCTATTTAGTCTCTGATGCATTGGATGATCTGTCAGTCTTCTGAGTTTCTCTGCTTGCTGCTGGGCTCTGCTGTCTCTTCTATCTGTCATGGATTGCAGATTTGTAATCTTTTCAAATTCTACAATTGGCGTTGACTTCATGCCTCCTGTTATAACTCTCATGGCTTGGTTTTGAAGTTTGCTAATTTTATCAAAGTTCGCTTTTGCTGCTGTGGTCCATGCCGCAATGCCATACTCGAGAACTGGTCTCACTCTTCCAGTGTACAGTTTCTTCAGTAATCTTTCGTCTGCTCCCCAGCTTGTGCCAGCAAGTTTCCTCATGACTGACATTCTTTGTCTGGCTCTCATTTGGTTTCTCTCGATCTGACTTTTCCATGTCATGCGCTGATCAAATGTGACTCCCAAGTAGTTTGGGTTGTCGTTTAGCCCCAGATATTTGCCCTTGAGACTTATTTTGTTGTTCTGTGGTTTATTTGAAAGGGAAAATATCGTACATGTTGTTTTTTCTTCATGTATTTTGACCAGCCATGATTTCGCCCACTCCTCCAGCGATGTTAGGGCCTGCTGCATCCGATTGTTTGCTACAGTGAGATTTTCAACTTCCAGTCCAAACAAAGAAAATCACAAGACATTCCACCCTGACCACTATCTCTCTTGTATGTAGTGTTCACTGGAAATAGGCTGTATTAAAGGCAATCTGGCTGACGAGATGTGAATTGACAGGATCCCCGCAGTAGTGAACGTCACGCAGATCAAATGAAGCTAAGCATAGCACAACCGGATGGAAGACCGCTGTCCACTTTCATCAGCATACTCGTAAAGTAAGGAAAGGTGCTACAACCCGCCCCATCACTTAACGCCATTTTCAGGGCACACAGGACGTCGCGTCAGGGCCAGGCACAAGATACTGACCAGGTCGTCGCGTCAGGGTCAGGCATAACATACTGACCAGGACGTCGCGTCACGGTCAGGCACAACATACTGACCAGGACGTTGCATTAGGGACGGACACAATATACTGGCCAAGACCACACTCTCTCATCCATGAAACTGCTCCCTTGGGATATGAGGAAAGCTGCTACATCCCACCACTTAACGCCCTTTTCACGGCTCTCAGAAGAGTAAACATGCTCATTATCGTCACTCAACAATATCACCAGCAGATAGTGATGATAAATATAGGGAGCCTGGTTTTTTTATCCAATCCTGATTGTCCAACCAAGTGCGCCATCGTGTCATATGATGATTATGGTCTAGATTTGAAACCCGACTGAAGTTTCCCCTGCAAGGCCTTACCTGGTTGCATTTATCGATCTCTGAGTGTTCTATCAACAATCACCCGCAGTTCCTCCACAGACAACATCATTGGCCTGGCACAGGTATAGCAGATCGCTATTCCTGATGGCATGTGCATGCAATGTGTCGCGTATTCTCTAGCTGGCAACCTGATGCTCAATGTTGCGAAGAGTAGGCGCGATTAAACCCGAGTGGCACCCAGTGTGAAAAGAATATCGGGTCGAAGCTGAAGCACAATGAATGAGCTGATAGTAGCCAGCGATCCGTAGCCGACTGTTTGCATCAGGATCAGCGAACCACAGCTGACGAATATCCTATCCCACCTCCAAGTGTCGGCTCTGGAAACAGGCTGCAGTCGTGCAATCTGGATATGAGTAACGATCGCAGAGGGAAGGTAACATGCACACAAAAATACAGTGGTGAAACCGGATGGGACAGGAGGGACAGGAGGGACAGGAGGGACAGGAGGGACAGGAGGGACAGGAGGGACAGGAGGGACAGGAGGGACAACAGGGACAGGAGGGACAGGAGGGACAGGAGGGACGAGAAGGACAGGAGGGACAGGAGGGATAAGATGGACAGGAGGGACAGGAGGGACAAGATGGACAGGAGGGACAGGAGGGACAACAGGGACAGGAGGGACAGGAGGGACAACAGGGACAGGAGGGACAGGAGGGACAGGAGGGAGAGGAGGGAGAAGATGGACAGGAGGGACAGGAGGGAGAGGAGGGAGAAGATGGACAGGAGGGACAGGAGGGAGAGGAGGGACAGGAGGGACAACAGGGACAGGAGGGAGAGGAGGGACGAGAAGGACAGGAGGGACAGGAGGGAGAGGAGGGAGAGGAGGGACGAGAAGGACAGGAGGGACAGGAGGGACAACAGGGACAGGAGGGACAGGAGGGACAGGAGGGACAGGAGGGACAGGAGGGACAACAGGGACAGGAGGGAGAGGAGGGACGAGAAGGACAGGAGGGACAGGAGGGACAACAGGGACAGGAGGGACAGGAGGGACAGGAGGGACGAGAAGGACAGGAGGGACAGGAGGGACGAGAAGGACAGGAGGGACAGGAGGGATAAGATGGACAGGAGGGACAGGAGGGACAACAGGGACAGGAGGGACAGGAGGGACGAGAAGGACAGGAGGGACAGGAGGGGCAGGAGGGACAGGAAGGACAGGAGGGACAGGAGGGAGAGGAGGGAGAAGATGGACAGGAGGGACAGGAGGGACGAGAAGGACAGGAGGGACAGGAGGGACGAGAAGGACAGGAGGGACAGGAGGGACAACAGGGACAGGAGGGACAGGAGGGACAGGAGGGACAGTCATTAAGTAACTGCAATTTTATTCATACAATTTTAACCAGACTGCGAACAAGACTTGCGTCTGTCTTACGTTCGACATAGTCCCCGTGCCTGGTAACACTTTGTCCACCTGTCCACCAGCTTGTGGATGTCCAGCACACTTTGTCCACCTGTCCACCAGCTTGTGGATGTCCAGCACACTTTGTCCACCTGTCCACCAGCTTGTGGATGTCCAGCACACTTTGTTCACCTGTCCACCAGCTTGTGCATGTCCAGCACACTTTGTCCACCAGCTTGTGGATGTCCAGCACACTTTGTCCACCTGTCCACCAGCTTGTGGATGTCCAGCACACTTTGTCCACCTGTCCACCAGCTTGTGGATGTCCAGCACACTTTGTCCACCTGTCCACCAGCTTGTGGATGTCCAGCACACTTTGTTCACCTGTCCACCAGCTTGTGCATGTCCAGCACACTTTGTCCACCAGCTTGTGGATGTCCAGCACACTTTGTCCACCTGTCCACCAGCTTGTGGATGTCCAGCACACTTTGTCCACCTGTCCATTAGCTTGTGGATGTCCAGCACACTTTGTCCACCTGTCCACCAGCTTGTGGATGTCCAGCACACGTTGTCCACCTGTCCACCAGCTTGTGGATGTCCAGCACACTTTGTCCACCTGTCCACCAGCTTGTGGATGTCCAGCACACTTTGTCCACCTGTCCACCAGCTTGTGGATGTCCAGCACACTTTGTCCACCTGTCCACCAGCTTGTGGATGACCACTGTACCATTTCATGCTTAAGTACAGCAGCCTCGCCAACGGTGGTTATCGCGCAGGTGCAGTATGAAAGAAGAACAGCCCCCACAGCATCCATGGGTCGTCAAGAATCAGAGATTCTAATCATCAGGATGAACCAAAGTACAATGTCATGACAACTAAGACATTCACTGACATAACTAAAACAAGACTGGAACCAGACTAGGAGTAAGACAGCAGATAAAATAGTCTTATATTCCCTCCTGCAAACTTCTACGCACCCAGGTAGAAAAGGAGTGACGTATAGGATGTCTTGAAGCCTTCCATATGCCTAGCCAGAAGAGTACTCTTAGAATATACTGATTTGACAGTGTTACAAACAATGAGATCGATCGACAAACACGTCTTGGGAGTACCGTTATTATGATGGACCGTCGCCGTCTCTGTGCCTTCGGTCGTGTAGCCCGCCTTATCCAAGAAGCCCCATACCGCCAGATACTGCTTCTGGCTGTCTAGAAAAGGCTTGAACATATCTAGTTCCCCCGTTGAATCGTTCCCGGGCTCGCCCGCGTACACCTGGCTGCAACAGATCAATCGCTGCTCATCGGAACTATACGCATCGTAGACCTCAATCAACAATCGTCGTCACAGACAGTCGTCGTGACGGGCCTTGGTCGCCTACGCAGATTATTAGTATAATTATGTGGCTATGTAGCCCTTTGTTTCAAGAGGACCCAAGAGGAGGTTAAGGAACTATGGTTTATATATTTTTTTAAACTTTGGTGTTTCTTTTGTGGGTTGCTTTCATGTGGTTGTTTCGTTTTGTTTTTTACTGTTATGTTTTTTTATGACCCGTTTGGTGCGTTCATAACTTGATCACTTAGATATCTCGTATCGAAATTGAAGAGATGAAGCTGGTTAACTTTCATTGCCGACATTCTTGTCAAATTTCTTCCCCAGCGTAGTAATCAATGGTTAACTTTGGCATTTCGTTATTTTTCATCTCGATGAATGCGTGTGCTTGTTTAAGTGCGACTTGAACCTATTCATCCCGCTGCCGATGTCTGTAAATAGTTTTACAAAACGTTCTCGACTCGTGCTTTTGAATGATCTGTCCAGGATCCATCAACATTGTATACATGAACATGGTGGTACTAGTGGAGGTTGTCTACACAAATTTCAGCTCTTCCGGTTATAGGGAAGTTGGTTAAAATATGAGAAATAGAAGTCCACGCAAACGGTCAAGGGTCGTGTAAGGATAAGTAAAAACGTCTGAAAATTTATGAAAGAACGACTTTGAGAGAGAGATAGAGAGAAAGAGAGAGAGGGTGTGTATGAGAGAGAGAGAGAAAGAAGAAAGGGGTGGGTGAGAGAAAGAGTGAGAAGGTGGATAAGAGAGGGGGGATGAGTGAGAGAGAGAGAGAGAGAGAGAGAGAGAGAGAGAGACGCACACACACACACTGTAGATGAACAGATAGAGCCGGTGGCCGACAATTCAGAAGACACACAGATGTATGGATCAATCATTCATACGGCTTGGGGAAAGAATAAGGTCAGTAAAAATGGAAAAGAAATTTAAGAGGTTATTAGCCCCAGAAGTCTGACAGAACAGAATGTGACAAAGGTGTGAATGTGACAGAGGCGAGAATGTGACAAGCAGGGAATGTGACAGAGGCGAGAATGTGACAAGAGGGGAATGTGACAGAGGCGAGAATGTGACAAAGAGGGAATGTGACAGAGGCGAGAATGTGACAAGAAGAGAATGTTAACAGGCGAGAATATGACAAAGAGGGAATTTGACAGAGGCGAGAATGTGACAAGGATAATATGTGACAGAGTTGAGAAAGTGACAAGGCAAGAATGTGATATAGGTCAGAATGTGACAAAGGTCAGAATGTGACAGAAGCGAGAATGTGGCAAGGCAGGAATGTGACACATGCGGCAATGTGACAGAGGCGAGAATGTGACAGATCAGAATATGACAAAGGCGAGAATGTGATAGAGGCGTTAATGTGACAGGCGTGAATATGACAGGCGCGAATGGGACAGAGGCGAGAATGTGACAGAGGTCCGAATGTGACAGAAGCGAGAATGTGATAGCCACGAGAAGGTGATAGCCACGAGAATATGACAGCATAGAGAATTCAACAGCAACAAGAATGGGACAGACGCGGGAATGTGACAAAACCGAAAATGTGACCAATTATCACATAGAGAGCGTGTCTTAAGAGGCGAGTAATAGTGCAGTCTAATCCCTTTAGGGTAGAAGACGATCCAAAACATTGATCTGCACACGACACATCGGTACTTACTGATAGACTGTTGAGTGGAGAGTAGCATTTCGTGTTTGAAAGAAAGCTCTAGAAACAATACCATCAGACACAATGACGACTTGATTCGACTCGACTCGACTCGACAGTCGCACTCTTCTACCATAGGGGTACAAGTCTTCTTGTCACGTACTTATGTTTTATAGCTTCTATTGAATGGGATAGCCGGTATCACGTCAAATCCTCCTTAGTCGGTTCTTACGATATGCGTGTCAGGTTACGGTGTTACTATTCTTAACTTCCAGTGTCGGACCCGATAACATGTACGACGATGCGTGAATAATCCAGCGAGTAACTCGTTTAACCGGGGATCAGAGAAAGAGGAAGAAGTTAAATACGATCTTAAATGTCGGCTAGTGCGCTCACACTGAACACTAAAAACAAAACGCCCGCTGAATGTTGGCCTAGCCGTAGAACTAACAGGGCATTGAGGCCCAGGTTATGGAAATCTATAATCTAGAGCAGTGGTCTTCATCCTGGGTGAGATGGCCCTAACTGACAGTGTTGGTGGTTATAAAGGTTGTTTCTGTTCTTGTTTCCAATGCCCACAATGAGTAGGTTCACTATTTTGTGCGCCCTGAAAAAGATGTTACGTTGACGGGTTGCAGTAGCTTTCCTCACATTATGAGCGTGCTGATGTGGACCGGGGTCCTCCAGGCGGTAGTGCTATGCTTGGTTTCATTTTCGTGTCGTTCACTACTACGAAGATCACATCTATCCCTCACCTGGTTAGCCAGGCTGCAATGAAAACGGCCCGTTTCCAAGGAGGGCTACAAAGAAGCCCAGGTGAGGGTCTTGGCCAGTAAGTTTTGTCTAACCCTGACTAACATGTCTGACCAGTATATTGTGCCTGACCCTGACTAACATATCTGACCAGTATATTTTGCCTGACCCTGACTAACATATCTGACCAGTATATTTTGCATGATCCTGACTAACAGGTCTGACCAGCATATTTTGCCTGGCCCTGACTAACATGTCTGACCAGTATGCTGTGCCTGACCCTGACTAACATGTCTGACCAGTATGCTGTGCCTGACCCTGACTAACATGTCTGACCAGTATATTTTGCCTGACCCTGACTAACAGGTCTGACCAGTATATTTTGCCTGGCCCTGACTAACATGTCTGACCAGTATGCCCGTGCCTGACCCTGACTAACATTACTGACCAGTATGCTGTGCCTGACCAGATGTTAGTCGTCCTCCTCGGTTATATAAGTAAAAGTAGATATCGTCAGAAAGAAGTTGTTGAAGACTAATATACTGAGTCTCCTTGTTTTTCTGGTATGGAACTGAAAGTGTCCATTTTCTCAGCTTTGCCTTCCCAGTACCCATTTACAACTGGGTAGCCTGAAACGTCTTGCTACGAGTGAAGGTTTTCATTGAAGTAGTGAAACTATGGTATTTTAATCAACGACAACCTCAAACCTCGTAGTGCTATCGTTTGGCCACCTCAGTGCATGCGTTATCCACCGCAATCACCTCCTCGTTAGCTTCATAATATCAACAAAGCCGATACAGACAAGTCCCGAAAGTCGCCGTATCGAGAGATGGCACGAACTGATGCAGGCCCCACAGATGGTACGAACTGATGCAGGCCCCACAGATGGTACGAACTGATGTAGGCCCCAGAGATGGCACGAACTGATGCAGGCCCCACAGATGGGATGAACTGATGCAGGCCCCACAGATGGTACGAACTGATGCAGGCCCCAGAGATGGTACGAACTGATGCAGGCCCCAGAGATGGTACGAACTGGTGCAGGCCCCAGAGATGGTACGAACTGATGCAGGCGCCAGAGTTGGCACGAAATGATGCAGGCCCCAGAGATGGTACGAACTGATGCAGGCCCCAGAGATGGTATGAACTGATTTAGGCCCCAGAGATGGCATGAACTGATGCAGGCTCCAGAGATGGAGCTCCGGAGGAACCTGCCCCTAGACATCATCTATCATACACAACATGGAAGTTGACGAACAGACTCCGAACTGGTGTATCACAGTGCAAGAGGAACATGAAGAGATGGGGATACACAGAGGATGACACGCGTGACTGTGGCGCAATACATGACCTAGACCACCTGGTGACCTGCCCCAACCTTCAGAAACAATACAACAGGTGCGACATGTTGGAGGCAAATGACAGTGCAGTCCATGTCGCTGAATTCTGGATGCCTGCTGTATGACGTGGTGCTTGGACAGGGGAAGTAAGTCAGTCTCCTCTTTAAGTCCTAATCGACAGATAGGTTTCTGGTATTCTCTAAAAGTGGGACATTTGAGATCTTGTCAAACCATTTCAGTTCATGGAATATATAACATACCAGTGTCTAATGGCAGGTAGTCAAATGTTATTTGTTATTCTAGTGTGTTTTCATCTGGTCGGCCCTTAGAAGGTGTCAAGTTGTGTTTTTCCTTGGTTGCCTTTCAGGCTCACATTTGGCTATTGGTAGTATGTTTTTGGGTGGCTTCCTTCTTCCTGCTTACTAGGCATGGAGAATGTGGATCTCGAAGTTGTCCAGTCTACATGTTGACATTTACCTCCCCATCTGTGTAGGACCTGCGCTTCTGCATTTTGGACTAAGCAGTTATAGTCTGACTACAGCCCAAGAAAGGCAACTACAAACTTCAGAAATGGGGTATCTAAGAAAGGCGGTTCAGGTGACGAAAAGGGACAAGATCCGTAACCAGACAATACGTAGCAATCTCGAAGTTCAACCTTGCAGATACGAGTGGAGCAGTCCCAGCTACAATGGTTTGGCCATGTCTGTAGAATGGAAGAAGATCGGATACCAAAGCGGCCATGGGAGATAAAATGTCAAGGACGCAGACCCCCGGGGCATCCCAAAGTACGTTGGGAAGACAACATACGACAGTCTCTAAGTGATCGAGGGCTGGGTTGGAAAGAGGCCAGGAAAAAGACGGCGGATAGAGCAGTGTTGCCTTCTTTCTGGAAAACCTCTGCACCTCACGGTAGAACAGGAGCGACTAAGTAAGTTATAGTCTGAGGGTCTCTCTACAGGACGTCTCCTACCATCATCCCTGACGGTATGACAGCATCCATCTCTAATTCAGATCAACCTAATACTAGGGGCAGCAGAGGCCAGTGGCTGAACGGTTGAGGTACCAGTCTTCTAAACAGAGGTAAACATGTTCGAACCCGAAATAAAAATCACAATCTGCGCACTGCACGGCGACTTCCAATGACGGGGGCTATACTCATCAGCCCCACACATTGCTCATATTGGCAATAGGAAAACAGAACACTATAACGGTAGTCAGGTACCAACAATTTTGTTTATAATTAGAAACAGTCTTTGCAGATTTTAACAATTATTTTGGACAATGAAGCTTTAGGTCGACCTCCCTCCCCCTACACGTATTCGTGACGTTCACCAAATATCTCGAAGCTGGCAGAAACTGAAAATCAATTTCTACTTTATGAAAAACTCATTTTATAAAGATTGAAAACCCACTTATTTTTAAAAACACTGCTATTGAAAGACCAACTTGCCTATTGAATGGTTACGATGATAATAAATTATTGA